>PVJX010046930.1:0-12072 GCA_004027295.1 Dolichotis patagonum | reverse complement strand
AAGATAAAGACAGAGACCTATATCAGTGCTGGTGAACCTATGGCAAACGTGTTTGTTAGCACTGAAAACTCTTAAAAAAATTGCTGTTGTTGCCCTACATAGTTCAGGCTGAGCTTGAACTCACTATGTAGCCAAGGCTGGCTTTAAATTTGTAATAATGTTTCTACCTTAGCCTCTGGCATTACTGACATGTGTTACCATGCCTGGACTTTTGTGCATCTTCATCATTGGATTTCTTGTACCAGATTGCAGTTACCTCCTCTCATAGGCTATGAAGGGTGGAAGAGGTATCTTAGCCTTCTCAGCCCTTAAGAGTTTGGAACTGACCTATAGTGGAGATAAATGAGAGGTTGTATCTCTGTTTAAAGAGCTTTTATGACAAAAGAAACTAGACATTTAATGAATCCCTTCTATTTAACAGTCCTTTAAACACATTTTCTCAAAAGTCCTCAGGTAGGTGGTGTTATTCTGTCCTAGAGGTGAGGGAGAGACTCAGGTTATCACTTGGAAATATGCCCTACATTTTAAGGGACATAACAGGGATTTGTGTTTAGATCTTTGTGATTTCTAAAACCCAAACTCTTCCATTTTACTTATCTCTTGGGGCTGGTTCCTTCAAGTAAACGTTTCAAGACAGATGGAGCACCCTTGAGTGTGAAACCACATAACAGTGGACAAACAGAGCAAGGAGAACTTCTTTTCCTGGGAATCTGGGAAGATTTCAGGGAGGAGGTGGTAGAAGAAATCCCAGATGGCCCATGAGATCTCAATTGCTCCTAAGAAGACAGAGAAATACATTTGTTCTGTATTTTATTTGATGGATAATTGTATTATTTACTGAACCCCTGCTTATGTTATTTTATATAACTCTTTGACATGCACATTCAAGTAGACATTGTCATTTTTTACACCTTACAAATGAGGAAATTGAGGCTTAGAAAAGTTAAGTGACAAAAAATAAATAAATAAATAAAAATTAAAAAAGGGCCGGGGATTTAGCTCAGTGGCTTAAGTGCCTGCCTGGCAAGCGCGAGGTCGTGAGTTTGATCCCCAGTACCAAAAAAAAAAAAAAAAGAATGAAAAGTTAAGTGAGTTGCTCAAGATCACACAGTGAATAAATGGTTAAGCTAGGACTTGGATCCAGGTCCAGTACAAAATGTGGTAGTTTATTTGTTTTTTGTTTTTTGTTTTTTTTAGATAAAGTCTTGCCATGTAGTCTAGGCTGACTTTGAACTCACTATGGAGCCCAAGGTGGTTTTGAATTTGTAGCAATCCTCCCGATTCGGTCTTCCAAGAGCTGGGATTATAGGTGTGTCTCACTATGCCTGGCAAAAATGTGGCTTTTAAATATCCTGTACTTGCTTCCCAAATTTGGAAATGTCAGCAAGGTATAGTGGTACACAACTATAATCCTAGCATTTGGGAAACTGAGACAAAAGGATCACTGTGAGTCTGGGGGGCTATATAGTGAATTCAAGGCCAGCCTGAACCACATAGCAAGACCCTGTCTTAAAACTAAAACCAAGGAGCCGGGTGGTACATGTCTGTAATCCCAGCATTTGGGAGGCTGAGGCAGGAAGATCATTGCAAATTCAAAACCAGCCTGGGCTACAAAATAAGCTCAAGGCCAATCTGAACTGCATAGTGAGACCTTGTCTCAAAAAGACAAACAAAACAAAACAAAAAACTCAAACAAAACTCCCCTAAAACTAAAACCAAAAAACAAAACAAATCCAAACCCAAATTTGTATGTGTCAGAAGTGGTATTTGAACATGACCTCTGTTTGGAGATCCAACAGGGAAGGAAGCCTTTTCAGGGTGGTGAATAGAGCTGAAAAGAGCTTTGGCCAAGTAGCCAGACATTGTGATATTTGAATGCTTACAAAATGTCCATTTTGTCATTTGAGCCTGGGAAAATGGCTTGCTGAGCTCCCCTGGCAACCCAGGTTTTAAGCTGCTGCTACTGACCTTTCTGTGCTCCCCCATCCTGCAGAGAGAGTTCCATTCCAGTGGATGTGGCTCGGCAGCGAGAGCTCAAGTGGCTGGAGATGTTCAATAACTGGGATAAGTGGCTGTCACGACGTTTCCAGAAGGTTTGAGAGGGTTGTGCAGTGGGCTGGGCAACATATAGGGGTGGAGGGAGCGTGTGTGCTCCAGGAAAGTCCAGGAGACGGATGTGATCTGTCTGGACCATGTTGGGGATATAGGTGGTCCTTGGATCCCAGCCCAAAGGAGTCCAGTGTGGCATGGGAAACCCAGGGACTGCTGGGGAAACCCTCGAGGCTGTGCCAGCCCTGAAGCTGCCTGCTTGGCTGTGGCTGTGCCTTAGGTGAAGCTACGCTGCCGGAAGGGGATCCCCTCATCCCTCAGAGCCAAGGCCTGGCAGTACCTGTCTAATAGCAAGGAACTTCTGGAGCAAAATCCTGGCAAGTTTGAGGTACGTGACACTCTAGGCTGTGGGGACATGTGACTTTGTCTATGTGAGTGATATCAGTTCCCTTAGATTCTGAGATACTTCTGCTGTCCCACTGTAGGAGCTGGAACGGGCTCCTGGGGATCCCAAGTGGCTAGATGTGATTGAGAAGGACCTGCACCGCCAGTTCCCTTTCCATGAGATGTTTGCTGCTCGAGGAGGGCATGGGTAAGGTGACCTGACTGTGCGGGTCAGTCAGCAAACAATCCTTGAAGGTTCCAGCTAGCTACAAGGCTTGTCTGAAAGCATTTCTTGCCCTCCAGGACCTATAGAAGAATTATTCTTTTTCCTTTTGGTTTTTTGAGACATGGTCTTGCTGTGTAGTCCACACTGGCCTTGAACTTGCTATGTAGCTCAGGCTGGCCTTGAAATCACAGCTATCCTCCTGTCTCAGCCTTCCAAGTGCTGACATTTCAGGCTTGTGCTACTGTTCCTGGTAGAAGAGTGATCTTTTTTTTTTGAAGAGTTCCATTAAATCTTTAATGGATTGAGTGTTCTGGGAGGGAAGTTTGAGTCTGGTTTTGCGCATTTGTGTACATGGACACATCAAAGGTTCATAGAAAATACTGAAACAGTGGTATTTGTTGTGTCTGTGTGTGCTGGGAATTGAACTCATGATCTCGTGCTTACCAGGCAAGCACTGGGCTGCTGAGCTATATCCAGCCCTTCAACTGGTTTTTGAAGGATAGATAGGACCTGGGTAGGGTTTTCCTGCCTGCAAGGTTATATAAGTAGTGTCTGGGCAGTGAGATTGGATAGAACTGAAGCTAAAAAGGAAGTTTTAGGACCAGAATACCAAGAGCTGAGTTCTTAAATGCTATGCCAACGCACTTGGGTATTTGTTCTGCGGGTAAGTTTCCTCATGTGCACTGTGTGTACCATTCCCCAGTAGGATGCAAAATACTCTTATGTGGTTTTCAGGTGGTTTTTTTTTTCTATTCAGTGCTGGAGATTGAATCCAGGCCTTACATGTGCTAGGTCAGTGCTCTACCACAACTGAGGTACATGCCCAGCTCTTTGTATTTATTTTGAGATAAGGTCTTGCTAAGTTGCCCACGTGGGCCACAGACTTGTGATCCTCCTTCCCAGTGTTAAGTTCATCTTTTAATAAATATTTATTGAGTACCTGCTATCTGTCAGGCATTGTTCTAGTCCTAGAAATCAGTGGTGAACAAAGACAGAAACTCCTGTCCTCATGAGGTTTATTATAGTTCAGTAAGGATAGATGATAATACAGCAGATAAAGTTGTATGTGAAATAGTGGTAAGTACCAGAGTTATCAAAGTTTAAAGCAAAAAAGGAGACTGGAAAATGTTAATGGGGATGGGGTAGGTTATAAGTGACCAGATCTGACGTGTGTGTGTGTGTGTGTGTGTGTGTGTGTGTGTGTTTTCCTCCAGTGGTACTGAGGATTGAACTCAAGGCCTTCACACTGAGCTTGGCTCAAGTTCATGATTTTCTTGTTGAGCCTCTCAGAGTGCTAGGATTCTAGGCATGCATCACCACACCTGGCTTGACTTCATGTCTTAAGAAGATTATTCTGGCTGGTGTGGTAAAACAGACCACAGGAGGGCTAGGGATACATAGCTCAGGAGCTCAAGTGCCTGTTTGGCAAGTGCAAGGTAATGAGTTCGATCCCTGGTACCAAAACAAAACAAAAACAAAAACCCCCAAACCAAGAAACAACAAAAAACCAGACTACAGAGAGACAAGGGCAGAACTAGAGAAGTTAAAAACTAAAATCCAGGAGAGATGATGATAGATAAGATGGTGGTAGTAGAAATGCAAGAAGTAGTTGGATTCTGGATCTCTTTTAAAGGTAGAGTCAAAAAGATTTGTTTATGGATTAGATACGAAGTGTGAAAGAATTAAAGGTAAATCATGGTCTTTGGTCTAAGACCCTAGAAGAGTGGAACTGCTGTTTACTGCTGTGGATGGGGACGACTGAGGGAAAGGCAGGCTTGTGGCGTGTATCAAGGGCTCAGTCTTAAGTTTAACACCAGGTGTGATGCTACATGCCTGCAATCGCAGGACTTGGGAGGCTGAAGCAGTAGGATCACTGCAAGTTTGAGGCCAGCCTGGGGTACATAGTGAGTTCTAAGCCAGCCTGAACTACATGGTGAGACCCTGTCTCAAACAACCGCAAAAAGTTTAAATTGCTTTTTGGACACCCAGACAAGATGTGGAGTGTACCATATATACAAATATAAATTTTAGGGCAGAAGTTTAAATTGGAGATGATTGGAAATTGAAAGAATGTCAACTTATGGAGTTATATCTAGGGATTGAGCCCTGGACCTCTGGTGGTTTGAGAATGGGAACTGAGGAAGAACTGATGGAGGAGATTGAAATGAGACTAGAGAGGTAGCAGAAAGATGAGTAGAATGTGATCTAGAATCGAAGTGAAGGGTTTCAAAGATCAGTGATAGAAATGGCCTTACTTGGCTAAGGGCTCAGGTAAGGCAAGCCTGAAAACTGACCTCTGGATTCACTGCAGAGGTCATTAGTGACTTAAAAAGAGCAGTTTTGCCAGGCATGTTGGGTAAAAGCCTGCCTAGACAATAGGAGTAAAGATATTTAAGTCAGTGAGGGCATATCCTGGAGTTGTTCTGTTGACTAGGTAAGAAAAAGTGTGCTATTTGGAGAGGAGAGTGGGGCCAAGGGACGTATTTTTAAACAAGAAGTAAAAGCATGTTGTTGGTGTGTTGATGGGAATGATCTGGTAGAGAGACCAAAATTGGTGAAGCAGGAAAGGCGGCAGGATTGCTAGATTGCTAACCTATGCTGATGAGTGGGCAAGGGATTCAGAATTCAACTTTGGGGCCAGGGATATAGCTCAGTGGCATAAGCACCTGCCTGGCAATGCAGTTCAATTCCTGGTACCAAAAAATGAAAACAAAACAAAACAAAAAAACAACTTTGCCAGTATCACAGACAGTTCACCCATAGCAACAGGAGAGAAGGCAGGGATGCAGGTGCAGGCAGGTGGGTGGATATAGCGTGGGAGCTAATGGAAGTTAAATTTATTTTAATATGTACTAGGTAAAATAACCAGCATATCAAACCTGTCATTTTTAGGATGTTTTTGTAAAATGGAGAAAAACTATTACATAAATAATAGTAAGGGTGGTATCCAGACAAAGCCCAGATGATCATATTTGATTGGATTTGGGGCAAAACTATTACAGGCAGTGTTAGGAATATGTGTGAGACTGGAGGCAGGCAGAGGATCTGGGCAGTTGTTTTTCTGGGCAAGAGATGGAGGTCAGAGCTGAAAGTGACTGTGGAGGTGGAGAGAGAGAACAGACATGAATGGAATTCAGGATATAGTGCAATTAGCCCAGGGGAATGAGGAAGATTCTATTTCTAATGGAGAGCTGAGTGGATGGAAGTCCCAGCAGTAACAGGGAAGAAGAGCAGGTCTAGGGCAGAGACTGGATGCAGAGACAAGAGAAAGGTCTGAGGTGCAGCTGGCTTCCAAGCCTGCACTGTGATCTTGGACCACTGGACGTGGCAGTCACAGCTGATGAAATCTAATGAGACCGATAAGGCAGGCCCTGCCCTGGAGAGCTGCCACTCTGGGGTGATAAAAACATTCAGACAGTGTTAGAGGATGGTTGCTTCTGAGAATGGTGAAAGCTCCCTGGAGAATATGACCTTGAATGCTTATGGATTAGTGGCAGATGAAGGCTGGAAAGAGTGTAGCCTGTGCTAGGGAATGAGTGCAAGGCCAGACCTGCACTGTGCCTTTGGTTTAAGCTTGAGAGGCAGGATTGTAAAGACAGATAGAGGAGTGTGGTAGTAAAACTCCCAGTTAATTTGGTTTTGGATGTAGGCAAGGTCTGGCTGGGCTTTGTGAAAGCACATTTAGTTTGAGGCAGAGTGCTCCCAACTCCTGCGTTTTCCATCTTCCATAATTCCACAGGCAGCAGGACCTGTACCGAATCCTGAAGGCCTACACCATCTACCGGCCTGATGAGGGCTACTGCCAGGCCCAGGCCCCAGTGGCTGCAGTGCTGCTCATGCACATGCCTGCTGAGGTCAGCACACACGGTCCTGGGTGGGTGAGGAGGTGGGAGGATCTTGGCCTACAGTGGTGATGGGGGAGCTGCCTACTCCCTACTTCTCAGGCTCCACCCCCTCCTTGTTCTTACCCTTCTCAGCAAGCCTTTTGGTGCCTGGTACAGATCTGTGACAAGTACCTCCCAGGTTACTACAGTGCAGGGCTGGTGAGTGTCTGGTTTGGGTGCACCGGGGCTATGACATTTCCAAGGCTGTAGGGGAATATTTGCCCCGTCCTACCCTGGTCCTTCTGTTCCTCTCCTCTGGGGCTCTCCCCACAGAAGTGAGGATCCCAGTGACAGCTGATTCTATTGCAAGGGCTCCATAGCAGGCTCAAGTCCTCCTCTCATGGCTCTTCCCACTTCCAGGAGGCCATTCAGCTGGATGGAGAAATCTTCTTTGCACTCTTGCGCCGCACTTCCCCACTGGCACATCGGCACCTGCGGCGGCAGCGCATTGACCCCGTGCTCTACATGACGGAATGGTTCATGTGCATCTTTGCCCGCACCCTGCCCTGGGCCTCGGTGCTGCGTGTCTGGGACATGTTTTTCTGTGAAGGTATTTCTGTGCTCTGGGCCACGAAGGTGAGGTGTTCACAGACAAGAAGTGTTTCTTGGGTCAGAGCCCACAGTTTAAAAAAAAAACAGGCCTGGTCTTAGTTCAGCCATCACCCTAGAGGCTGCTCTCCTTCCCAGCAACCTGAAACCCATAGTAACTCATTTCTCTTCCTGAAGTCTGTTTCCTCATCTGTAAGGTTGGCAGTTGTAGGGACAGGGGTCATGGGCTCCACCTACTTGGGAAGGGCTTAGGATCTCAGGATTGATCCCTTCATGCTTTCCATTCCAACCCTGCAGGTGTTAAGATCATCTTCCGGGTGGCCCTGGTCTTGCTGAGACATACACTGGGGTCAGTGGAGAAGCTGCGTTCCTGCCAAGGCATGTATGAAACCATGGAGCAGCTGCGAAACCTGCCCCAACAGTGCATGCAGGAGGACTTCCTGGTACATGAGGTAGGCCTCGGGCCACCCCCTACCCGCTTAAGCCCATTCCTGTGCTCTTCTTCATTGTGATACCTATTTCCTCTCCATCTAGGTAACCAACCTTCCAGTGACAGAGGCCCTGATTGAGCGGGAAAACGTAGCCCAGCTGAAGAAGTGGCGGGAAACCAGGGGAGAACTACAGTATCGGCCCTCACGGCGACTGCATGGCTCCCGGGCTATTCATGAAGAGCGACGGAGGCAGCAACCACCCCTAGGCCCCTCCTCCAGCCTTCTCAGCCTCTCTGGGCTTAAGAGCCGAAGCTCTCGAGCAGCTGGAGGGATCCCCTCCCCACCCCCTCCTACCCGCAGAGCCAGTGCTGGTCCTGCTCCAGGGCCCATGGTCACTGCTGAGGGACTGCACCCATCCCTGCCCTCACCAACTGGTAACAGCACCCCTTTGGGTTCCAGCAAGGAGACCCGGTGGCAGGAGAAGGAGCGGCAAAAACAGGACAAAGAGCGGGCAAAGGAGCGGCAGAAACAAGAGAAAGAGTGGGAGAGGCAAGAGAAAGAACGGCAGAAGTGGGAAAAAGAGCAAGAGAAAGAACAGCAGAAGCAGGAGAAGGAGCGGCAGAAGCAGGAGAAGGAGCGGCAGAAGCAGGAGAAGGAGCGGCAGAAGCAGGAGAAGAAGGGGCAAGGCCGGAAGTTATCCTTGCGTCGAAAGGCAGATGGGCCTCCAGCACCCCACGATGGTGGGGACAGGTCCTCAGCAGCTGAGGCCCGGCAGGATGCTTACTTCTGACCTTTGCCTGGGGCTGGACTACATGGCCTCCTCTTTGTCCTCAGCCAAGAGCAGGCTTGGCCCAGGGTGCTCCCTGGCAGCTGCTGTCCCTCTTTCTGAAGAAAGCTTCCCCATCTCCTTGCCAGCTGCTGCTCCCTACACAGCCAGGACAGCCAGAGGGGCATGGGACAGCTGTGACTGACTCTGGAGCCTCTTGCCTCCAATTAGGCCCAGCTGGGGTCTCTGTTATTCCTGCCAATTCTCACTGGGGTCCCCTCCCAGGTGCTGTCCTGATTGGCCTCGTCACCAGGTGACTCTTGGCAATGGGCAGTTTGCAGATTCTTACACTCCAGTGGTTCCCCTTATCCACAGGTGGAACTGGGTTCCTTTTCCCTTCTTCAGCCCTTCCTGCCCCCTGCCCCTTTGAGGGCTAAGGCTTTCCTTGACCTACTTCTGGACATCTCTGTGTTGTAATTATGTACAGAGGACCAGGCTGGCCCGTGGTGGGGGTGCTTGCTCTGTTGTCTGTCTTGGTTCCCCTTTCAGTGTTCTTGCACTCCAATTTATTTAAGGGGACATGCACTGAAATAGGAAATGTGCCCCACTTCTTTTCCCATCCTCTGTCTGGTCTCCCTCATCCATCTTGCTCTATATTCTCAGGCCTCCTCTGCTTTGTCTCACCAAGACCCCTACCTTTCATCTTGTTCCCTTCCAACCCTTAGGCCCCTCTCTGAGTAAGGAGTCTTCTCTTGAGCTGCAGGGGGTGGAATCCAATGTTTACATTCTCTTCTGTCTCAGCCCCCATCCCTCTCAGCCCCCATCCCTTGTGGCGCTTTGAGGAACCGGAAAAAGAACCTGCTGTTGTATCTGGGCCTGTCTCGTACTTCGTTGTTTGATGAGGGGGCTTTGCGGGTAAGAACTGGGGAGGGAGAGAGCCAGGATCTGGGTCTCTATTGAAGCAGTCTGATGACTGTAGCAGGTAGATGATCTCAGTCCTTGGTCCAGCTCTCGTCTTTTGGAGGGGGGAGGCTGAGACAGCTTCTTGCTGTGTAGCTCAGGCTGTCCTCAAACTGTTGTTCCTCCTGCTAGTAAAACATGTGTGGCACCATGCCCGGCTATCCATCTCACTCACTCACTCTCACTCATCAACAATCACTAGTTGAACGCTTGTTCCATCTTTGGGATCTGCTACCTCCACTGTCACTGGCCCCTTGGAGTCCTCTATTCACTGCCAGCGTACCTGGATCTCCTTACCAAATCGCTCATGCAACTCTTGGAAGCTCCTGGGACTGAGAGTGGCTAGAAAGTCACCATCCCCTGGGGCTGAGCTGCACTTTTGGCCAGCCACTTGGCACAGCTTCCGGTACCGGGCTTCCGGGGGCACAGCAGCACAGTTAGCCGCCTCCAGCTCACCCCAGCCAGTGCCCACAGCCAAGCCCGCAGCTCTTCCTGGTTTTCTGCAGCCAGCTTGTAGACCTGCCCACCTGTGCTCTCCACCCCAGGGGTCGGGATGGTGAAGACATAGGGTTCTGTGGCCTTACAGAGGGGCTCCACTTGGCAGTTCTACAGGATGAGCCCCAGGGGGATGTGATCAGCTTGGTGTTCCAGATAAGAGGTTTCCTCAAGGGATGAACTAAGGGCGCTGGTAGCTGGTATTTCGGGCTCCTTTGTTCAGCAAGATGCCCTCCTGGTCTGGCGCCTGTGTTTCCTACACGCGAAAAAACCAGACTTTTGGTGCAGTTTCAGGTCCAATATGGGAAGAAAGCCTGGGGGTGGGGGAGAGAAGTGGTCCATCTGGTTGAGGGTGGGGGAACACTCTGTTGCCCTCTTTAACAGCTTCAGCAGGCTCCATCTGGGCAGTCTTGGCCCAAGAGAATTCAGACTCCAAGTGTCCTCAAGAGCTACAGATAGAGTTCCAAGCCGGGATCCCAATCTGTCCCACCTCTGCCTGGGCCAAACTGCATCACGGGCAGGGGACATTGGGTCTGGTTCGCTAAGGAATGGGCATCATGCTGCAGCTGTAGTTCGAGAGGCACCACTGCCCTCTTAAAGGCCTACCTGAATGCGAGGTGCACGAGGTTTCTGGTCTGGATGCTGGGCACCGGTGCCAATGCTACCTCTCCAGTGATAGCTCTCCAGCCTCCTAAAACCGGAACCAGTCTAGGAGTATGCGCGGCGAAAACAACCTCCCCTGGGTCCCAAAGGGAGCTAGTTTCGGAAAGCGCCCTAGTTACGATCAGTTCTCCCGTCTCCGCCCGGTGGGCCAACAGGCAGACGGCTTCACTTGGATTAGCAGAGGGCTGCCAACCTGACTGGAGTAGGAAAGCAGGATTTCTACGAAATGGTAAGAGGCTTAAAGGCCTTGGCCAATCCTGGGGGTGGGGCGACTCGATCTCTACCTGTAAAGCAGGCAGGAAAACCACTGGCCCTGCAAGAACTCTGCCCTTCTGTCTCGACCCTAAGCGTCTCCCTTCTTTTTTTGTCCGAGACAGTCTCGCTATGCGGTTCAGGCTGGCCTTGGGCTCACTTTGTAGCCCAGGCTGGTCTCGAATTTCCAACGATCCGCCTGCTTTAGCTTCCCAAGTGCTGGGATTACAGGAGTGCACCATCACGCCCGGCTTTTTGTTTCGTTTTTTTAAGATACGGTCTCGCTTTGTAGTTCAGGCTCTCCCTGAAATCTGTGCAGTTCAGGCTGACCTCAAACTCGCAGCGATTCTCCGGTCTCAACCACCTAAATACTTGGATTAGAGGCGTGCGCCTCCACGCCCATTTTAAATACTGTGCGCCCCAAGTTCTTCCAGAGCCTTTAACTTAGTTTGAGTGAATATAACTTCCGGCCGTCCCGCGTCTACGCCTTCATACGCCACTCTTCCGGTCTCTGTAGCGCAACGCTTACGTCACTTCTGGCCAGAGAAAAGGTCTTCACTCGTTCTCGTGAACTTCCGCCCCTTCCCGCAGTTAGTCTTCTGGCAGGAATGAAGCCACTACCGGCTTCCCCGGCGCCTCCCTAGCGCCTTCGGAGTGCTCTTCCGGGTGATGATGGTTTGATGCCCCGGAAGTAGCCCTGGCGGAAACATCTTTCCCTTTCTTCCCCGCCTCTCCCTGGATCCCCAGGTGAGCGCACGCGAATGCCTAGATCTCCGTGGTCCTGTTGCCCCCTAATTTGTACACTAAGCCCAGGACATTTGAGGAGGTCACCACATTGAATTATGAATTTGCGCGGGGAGGAGCGGTGCGGCTAGGGCGCCAGGCCCTAGAACCGCCCGGCCCTGCGAGCTCTGAGGTCGCTGAGGTTTGGGGAGCGGGTGTCAGCCAGCGGGGCCCTATCGCTCCAGGCGCCTATGGAGGTGATCACATGGGAAAGCGATTCGTCCAGGTTGGAAATCCACCCTGTTGTCCTCACTTCATTAACTCTGATGCCAGATTCAGTGCGGAGGGCGTACAGGCATCCCCCTATCCGTCCTTTTCAACTCCTTACTGTATGCTCTCTCCCCTCCCAAACTAGCTCCCTTTAGGGCCCGGCGGCCCTCCCTTTGCTGTGCCAGTGGCCTTCTCTCATGAGTCCCCTCGTTACCCAGTTTCTTTCTTTCTTTCTTTCTTTCTTTCTTTCTTTCTTTCTTTCTTTCTTTCTTTCTTTCTTTTTTGGTGACGGGGATCAAACTCACGACCTCGCGTTTGCCAAGCAGGCACTTATGCCGCTGAGCTAAACCCCCGGCCCTTCACCCAGTTTCTTTACTCTGCATCCTTTTCCTGCGCTCAGCTTGGGGAAGACTTCTCTGT
>PVJX010046929.1:0-12092 GCA_004027295.1 Dolichotis patagonum | reverse complement strand
CTGGAAGAATGACAGTCTCTTTAACAAATGGTGCTGGAAAAATTGGCTGTCCATATGCAGAAGACTAAAACTAGACCCATGTCTATCACCATACACTAAACTAAAATCTAAATGGATCAAAGATCTAAATATTAAAACAGAAACGCTAAAACTACTGGAAGACAAAGTAGGTAAAAACCTCAAAGATATAGGGGTAGGAAGAGAATTCATGAACAAGAACCAAAATACACGGGAAGTACTTCCCAGAATCAATAACTGTTACCATATCTTATTAAAGGGTTTCTGCATGTCCAAAGAGGTTTCCAGCAGAGTGAAAAGAAAACCCACAAATTGGGAAATAATCTTCATGGACAGCGCCTCAGAATAAGGACTTTTGTCTAAAACTTATAAAGAATTTAAAAAAATCAGACCCTCAAAATTCAAAGACCCAATCCAAAAATGGGCATCTGAAATGAATACACAGTTCTCAGATGAAGAAATACGAATGGCAAATAAATACATGAAGAAAAGTTCATCATCATTAGTCATGAGAGAAATGCAAATTAAAACCACACTGAGATTCCATCTCACTCCAGAAAGAATGGCCAAGATAGAAAACACTACCAACAACAAGTGTTGGAGAGGCTGTGGGGAAAAAGGAACACTTCTGCACTGTTGGTTGGAATGTAGACTGGTGCAATGACTGTGGAGGTCAGTCTGGAGATTCCTCAAAAAGCTGGGTATAGAAGTCCCATTTGACCCAGCTATTCTGCTTCTAGGCATATTTCCAGAAGAACTGAAAACATCGTACCATAGTGATTTATGTGCACCCATGTTTATAGCAGCACAATTTGTAATAGCCAGATCTTGGAGACAACCTAAGTGCCCATCAACTGAGGAATGGATAAAAAAGTTGTGGCATTTTTATACAATGGAGTACTACTCAGCCATAAAGAATGATCACATCAAGATATTTATAAATAAATGGACACGACTTGAGACCATTCTCTTAAGTGAAATAAACCAAACTCACAATGGTAAATGCCATTTCCCTAATTTGAGATTTGATAAGAGTATATAAGACTTTATGGTAAGCTTGAGGCCCCATCTCATAGCTTCGAAGTCTTTCAAAGTTTTAAATCATCAGTTGGAATGGTGTTATCCTGTTTTGTTTGACTATATCATACGTGATGATATGAACAGCTGTGTTGAAGAAAACATTATGATGGCCATTGCTGATTTAATATTATCCTTCTTAGAAGTCCTACCATGTTTTTTTTTGTTTTATTACCATTGGTTCTGTGTACCACATTGTGTCTCATTGGAATTTGAATATGTGTCATAGTTCAAACAAATTTTTTTTCTTTTTTATCAAAAATGAGATATTATAATACCCATTGATCATTTTCTGTTATTCGGTTCAGAAAGCCTTGGAATTCTTTCACTATATGCGTGGCTTTATACTATTGTGTTATGTTTGATATTATTGTAATTGAAAGTATGCTCAACTATAGCAGAGTAAGAGATATGGCGTTAGATACTGTTGATGTCCAGTTGACTTAATGTAAAGTACTGTGTTGCCTATGTTGTCCTCTTCTGATCTGCTCTGTACTGCCCCCTTTTGTTTTATTCTCTTTTAAATAAAAAAAATAAAAAGAAAAAAAGAAAAAAAATTCATCAATATCAGTCTGCAGTCCTAACAATTGTATAGAAATGTTCTGTTTTTCCCACAGTCCCTGTATCACTTGATATTCTTTGATTTCTTAATGTTAGAGATTCTTTCTAGAGTAAGATGATATCTCAGTGTTGTATTAATTTACATTTCTCAAATGATCACTGATGTTGAACACTTTTTCATATATTTATTTATCATTTAAAACTGCTATGGAAATCAGTGTGGTTATTCATTCAAAAAAGTACGATTAGAGGTTCCATTCAATCCAGCTATTCCTCTCCTGGGTGTTTATCAGAATTAGAAATATCACACTGCAGAGATACACGTGGACCCATGTTTGTGGCTCCACAATTACAATTCTTCAAAACAACATCAATACCCATCAAAGGAAGAATGGAAAAAAATGTGGCTTTTAAAATACAATAGTTGTGCTCAGCTATAAGGAATAATAAACTAGAGGATTTTATATATCAATAGATGCATCTGGAAACCATACTCATAAATGAAATAAATCAGACTCAATGTGTAAGCATCCTATTATCTCATTGCTGTAAGAAATTGAAAGCAAATAAGACACAAATATTACAATAGATATAGGGAAAGAAATTGTTTAAAGGGAAATCATGTTGTTTGTTCAATATTGCATGCCTATGTATGGTAACCGGAGCAACTATTTTGAAGCTAACAATATGTACTATGATACCCATTGTTAAATTCCTACCATGTTGTTTTGAAACCATGTATCACTCATGTTTTTTGCTCTTGTTGATACTGTTGTCATTTTTGTTTGTTTAATTTTCAGTGCTTTTTCCTTTAATATAAAAATAAAAATTCATCATTTTTATGACAGTTATGCATCATTATTATTTTTATATGGTTTTTGAAGAGAAAAATTAGTGACAAAGTTTATCAAATTTCATGCCTATATCTTGTAATATGAGGAACTGCTTCGAAAATAACAGTATGCAATGTAGGAATCATTCTTAGTCCCCTACAATCTTATTTTGAAATTTTGTATCATTTTTATTGATTTTTTATCTTTAAAAAATCTTGTTTTAATGTAAATGTTTTGTTCACAGCTTAGTGGTAGCCCTTTTGATTGGAATTTTTAAGGTGTTCACTTCAGTCAGCAGTGCTAAAAAATTAAATATAGCCATCAGGACAATACAAGAACTCAGGAACATAGTCATTACCTTTGAGCTACTGTACTTCAGCATGACTAAAATTCAAAATCTGACTTTTAATTTGTCTAACTGGATGTACTTTGAAAGAAGTACACACATGACACCATCTTGAAAATCAGTGCCATTCTAACAAGAAACTATCCTTAATTTTGTCAATGTAAGTAGAGCAGCACCACTTAGAGATGCAGACAAAAGAGAAACTCTGTAAGTCCTTATTTAGGCAACATATTTTTCCCACAGAGTTCATATATTATCCTTGAGTTCATACTCCCATTCAGTGAAAACTGATGACATTGTCAGTGAATGCTCATATTCTGGATTGGAGAAATCTTGAAAAATGCTTAAAAACAAAAGCTTTCATGAGAAGGAAAGTAATTATCATGACTAAAGGGTTTAATAGAGGTAGAAGGGGACCCATGATGCAAACGCATCATTCCACCAAGTCGATGATGAAAAGTATCCATAACAGATCTGTTGAAGCTTTTTGCCTAGATAAGCATGGAGATGTTTTACCTTGCCCACGACAAACTCTGATTCATTAAAAAAGTAGCGACTTTCTTCCCCCATCGTGGCACATGTACCACCCTTCCCACAGTCAGAACATCAAGAGCACGATGATTTGGAAGAGTCACTGCTGAAAAGCTATTTATATGATTTTGCTGTGAGTGAATAGACATGGTTATGACTTCTATTTGATTGTGAAGTTCTAGAGAGTGTTGGTAATACAGTTGCACTGCTCCATTCCAAGGCCTGCAGCAAGAAGGGAGTGAATGCCCATATTGACCAGGGTTGCTACATGGGCAGCCCTTGTCTCCCTTGTGTGGTGACAGTAATACAGTTGGGATATGAAGGCAGTTTCTATAGCCTCTGAGATTTTCCTATTAGGGCCAGAACTAAAAGTATTAAAGTACAAGCCCCCATCTGCTGGGGAAGAAGAGAGCTAGAGCTCTTTTGGATGTGATGTTGTGAATGCAATTAGGAGGAATCCCCATGTAGTGAGAAGATGTTTCTTACAGATACTAGACAGCTGAGGTTAGTTAGACAGTCACTATCCTCATAGACAGGGAGAGTCCCACTATGGCTGCATTTTGAGGTTGCACTAAGTAAGATGAGTTCCAGTAGATGGGGGTGGCCTTATAGACTTCTTGCTGGTATGGTACACAGAGTCAACATTCAGTGAGATTTTTAGAATATGATGTTACCATTTATGTGTGAGAGGAGTTGTGGAATGGGTTAAGGTTGATGTAAGATGGTGTGTGGTAATGAAGTAGACAACACCAGAATGGTGATGATGGCAGGTGGGGTTATAGGTTTAACCTGTAGTGTGAGGAATTTGCCCTGTGGTATTCAATTAAATGGATAATGTTGTATGGGGTAAATGTAAAGCCCCCAGGTCTTGCCTATAAGATATTGAGAGTTTTATGTGTTTTTAACTATGAAAGTTATGGTTGTTTTTCCCATTTGACTTCTACTATGTAGTGGCCAAGATGCATGGGTCTGACTTTTTCCAAATATCTCCTGCTGCATCTGTACCAATGGTTTCACATGCCCACTTATCAACTTAAAACTACTAGGGAGAAATACATTGTTGTTGGTGTATCGTGGGGGTCCAGGGAGTTATGACTAGACCCTGTCCATAGCAACAGAGGTGATTACATTAGCATTTTATTGCATTTTTGTAGGATTCCTCCTCATCCCATTTTTGGGCATAAAGTCTAATGTTGCAGTAGGGATTCTTGAAACAGAGTTTGGAGTTGAGGGAAGCAAAATTACAGTAGGCTATTATTTCCCCATCTGAAATTGTAAATTAAGGGTGGATAAGGCTTGTGTTTTCTTAAAGAGTTGACTTAGAGGAAGTGGGAAAGGTGAGGAATTCAATCCAGAATAGTTGGAAACTGAGAAAATTACTGAGTCAGGGAATAAATGGTTGTGATCATGTTACTGCATATTGGATGGAACTCAGATTAAAGTGATATGCATGTGTGAAGCAATTGATTATGGGCAAGATTGAAATATTTGTTAGAGAAAAAGAATAAAAGATATTTTGTGAATGATATGAAAATCACTTGGGAGCACATCCCAGAATCCTAAGGCAAAAGGGATACTTACTAAGGCATATGGGATTAAGAAACAGATAGAGTAAGGAAGCATGAGTTACTCAGATGGTGATGGCCAGGAGTCCCAGGTAAGGCAGAAATGTGTGGGAGACAGGAGCTGTGATGAAAAATAAGAGGCAATGGATCCAGAGAATTCTGTGATGGGAAGACACTGCTTTGCTTGTGTGACATGAAACCAGGATGGCAGCCCAGGAACCATGAATGCAGTCAGAGTTGTGAAGTAGACCTGACTGGAGCCACTACAGGTTGCAATCCTGTAGGCTTGGAAGATTTGAGGTAAATTAAGTCTTCTGGAGATATGAAAAGGTCTGGTTTGGCTTGTTCAGAGGGTTTTCAATGACAGTGGCCTTTAGGTTGGCATAGCAGACGTAGAAGGAAAGTGACAATTGAGATGTAATGCAACAATGGAGGAAGTTCTTGGGATGTGGGTATTTTATGGAGAAAGAATGGTCTGCCATTAATGAGTTTAAAGGGGCTGAGTTAGTTAGGGGCATGAAGAAATGTCCTAAGTTTAATGAAAGCCAGAAGAAGCTGAGGCTAAGGCTGGTTTAATTCCCGTATGAGATTTTTGAGATGTGTCTTAATAAATCCATTTGCCTTTTCTCACTTTGATGAAGACTGTGGGTGACATGAGATGTGTAGATGCCAAATAATGTGTAAGCTGGTGGACAGTTGTCGGGTGATTTGGGAGATAAAGCCTGGACCACTGTCACATGGAATGGTCTGTGGCAGTCCAAACCTGGGTATGATATCTTGCAGTAGGGTTTTAGCAATAACTCAGCTACCACCCTGGCTGTGGGGAAGGTCTGTATCCATCTAGAGAATTTAGAAAAAAAAAGTAAGAGGATATTTAAAAGTTTTGTGATAATGCATGGAGTTAAAGTGCATTTGCCAGTCCTGACAAGTAGCTTGTCTACAAAATTGGTGAGTAGACAAAGGGGAAGGTATAAAATGTCCTTGCAATGAGGTTTTTGCACAGAGCTGACAGCTGTGTGTGACCTGGTGATCCTACGTGGAAGCAGTCATGTAATTTTGTGATGATGTCAGAAACCTACTCAACTGGTAAAAACAGGTAGGGCCCTTGGAAAGTCCAGCCATGACAATTTTGTGTGAAACCTGCCCTGAGAGGGAGAATTAATTGCTTTGATGAATACTGAGGAAGTAGTAAGGTGCTTGAGACCAGCAGGATTAAATGGGAAGGTTTTGGCATTTGAACAGCTAGCTTAGCCTATGTGTTTGAAAAGGCATTGCCTTGTGCAATGGTGTCCTTTGCAATGAATGCTGCTTGTTTTGCAAGTTGTGTTGCTTCCAAAGATTGAGACTGAGGGATGCATTATTGATAGGAGTTCCCTGAGCAGTAATGAAACACCTTTCTTATCAGATTGCAGCATGAGTGTGTAAAATACTAATTGTGTACTTGAAATCAGCATATATGTTCATAACCTTATTTTTGCTGGTGTGAGGGTCTGTGTGACTGCAATGAGTTCTGCCTTCTTTGATGTAGTCCCAGGTGGTTGTAGGTTTGCCTCTGTGATCTATCATTAATTAATGATGATATATCCCACTAATTATTGGTGATTTGTGTTTGTGTAGCTCCTATGTATGAACCTGTTAGTTATCAGACTGGGGAAAGAAATCACTGTGGACATGAGGAAAAGTGGTAGGGGCCAACTGTAGAACTTCGACACAGTTGTGTATTGGGACCCCACCAAGTGGTAGATATGAGTGTTGCTCTGTTAAGAGTTATTGGTGGAGATGGTGATGGTAGGGTCCTGTATGAGTCTCAGATGAGCCTGCTGTAAATGAGTCAGGGTCATCAGGTATGGAAGTGTTCTCTGTGAGATTAAGTCTGTCAGTCTATGTGGTGAGTAAAGTGTAGCAGCTTGGTCTTATGTGAACTGTTTTGCTCCCTGCAACAGTATTGCTGATGAGGCCAATGCCCAGAGGCAAGGAGGCCAGCTATGTGTAGTGTTGTCTAGATGTTCACAGAGGTATGTCACTGCCTGAAAACAGAATCCTTTTTAATGTCCTGGACACCCACAACATTGTGATCATGGGAGGCAGAATCTTGAATAAAAGTTGCAGTTGGTTGGGGAAGTATGAAAATTGGGGCATTTACAGGAGCCTCCTTTAGCTTATGGAAAGGTGTATGTAGAGGCATCATGTTGTCTTGACGCTCTGATGATGTGCCCATAGAGTCTCTATACAAAGATTGAGCTAAGGTAGCAAAGCCAGGAATCCAAAGGCAGAAGAAATTGACTAAACACAGAAAAGATAGAACTCATTGTTTTGTGATGAGCACCTGGAGATCTCTGAGGATCACCTTGGGATTGGAAGCTATTAAGTGGATGGTAGTTGTGAGAGTTAGACCCAGATATCTGACTTTTCCAACGGTTATCTCAACCTTAGAAGCAGAGACTCAATAGTCACAGCTGGAGACAAAGATAAAAGAGTAGCTGTATATGGCATGAAAGGGAAAGCATAAGAGATCATAAACATACTGGGGAAGAGCACTGAATTTGAGGTTTTAGGCCATTAGGTCGAAGGATAGTGCTTTGCTGAAAACGTGGAGGCTCTCCCTGAACCTTTGAGGCTGGACTGTCCAAGTGTGCCATAGAGTCCAAAGCATGTCTATGTCTGTCCATGTGAATGAGAAAATGTCCTGACAATCTGGATGTGTCATTCCATGTCATTAACATGTCATTCAATGTCTATGTAGAGGAATAGTGAACAAAGCATCCTTGAGGTCTAGAACTGTGAAATGTATGGTTGTAGGAGGAGTGTGAGAGAACATAGCATAGGGGTATGTAACTACTGAGTGTATGGGCATAATTCTATTTTTTATGGCTCTAATGTCCTGAAATAAATGGTGGGTTCTATTTGTTTTTATGACAGGGATGAGTGGAGTGTTAAATTGAGAATATGTGACCTTGAGAAACACATTTGTGAGTAAGTGCTGAATTCTAAGTTTAAGTTCCCATTGGTGTTTTGGAATTATGGGATATTGTAGGATGCATGCAAAGACATAAGTTGAATAAGTATCAGTGAATCATGAGTGGCACCAGTGGGTTTGATAGTGTTCAGAATGATTGGATCACCAAAGGAAGAGCAGAGAGGAGGATCTGGTGTGGTGATGCATAGGGATTTAGTATGATAACCAGGACTATGTGTAAGGAGAAGGTGGAGGAAAAGTGGAATTTTACTTTAGCAGGACTCTCCTGACTAGGGGAGTCTGGTAAGTAGGAATAGCAAGGAAATTATGTGTAAAAAAGAGAGTGTGAAAGCTGCTAGTCAGAGATCCACCTGAAGGGGTCATGATGGTTGGTGGCCAATCCCCACTGGGGAACATGGACATCAGTGTGAAAATTCAGGTTAAACAGTATATATAGCCCCTGTGCTGATGAGGAAAGAAAGGGTTTTGATGGAAAATTCCAGTGAGACTTGGGGGTCTGAGAGGGTCACCTTGGTCCTTAGGTCATTGTAAGTTAATCCAAGCAGGTCAGTTAGTGATGAACCTGGAGGGGACTGTGGTTTAGAACAGTGTGATGGTGGGGAATTCCATTAGTTACCCACTCTTTGGAAGACAGGTTGGTCAACATTCCAGTGGCCCTCTAGCTTGCAAAAGGGACAGGACCCAGGTAGTTCCTTCACGCTTGGGCCGACTCATGCCTAAATAGCTCCCTGGTCACACTTGAAACCCGGTCATAGAGGGCTTGCGCCTTTCACTTACTTTCAGTTTGTGATTGTTTTGAGCCCTAAGTGCCATAGCCAAATATTGACCTGGAGTTTAGCTTGGAGATTAAGATTCTAGGATCCTCCTGTTGTTTTTGAGCCTTTCTGTTGTTAAAGACATGGAATGACACATGTCATAGTTCACTACAAATGGTCAAGACCTGGCTGGTGGAACTGTTTGGAATATCTCAGGCCACCAGAGAGACAAAATGAGAATTAAGGAGACTGGCACTCTCAGGCAACCTGTTCCAACTTCCATAAATTTTTTGAAGGCCTCTATTAGGTGAAGAAGCTTGGTGTGGCACCTGGGAAGGGTAGGATCAGGTGTGATGAGTAGGGAGATACAATGAGGTGAGCTGGAGATGATTCCAAAGGGGAGGGTTAAGTGGCATAAGGTGATAAGGAGGGTGAAGTTGGAGAACAGAAGAGAGGAGAAGATAGAAGCAGTGAAAGAGGCACAGGAGGGAATGATGTTGGAAGAGGGGGAGGAGAGGATGTTGGCAAAACTTGGGTAGCAGAGCATGGCTCCCAGGGGTAGGAGGGGGTCATGTGATGATGGGACATTGTCTAAGGGGTCATGGGATCATTAGGATGGGGGTTTAGGAGAGAGTATCTAGGCACTGTACAGTGATCCAGGAGAATCTGCATCACTGTACAATTCTGGATCACGCTGGGACATTGCCAGAAAGCAAAAAAGGCCTGGACACATGGAATCTTGGGTTACTTACTGCTATGATAGAAAAATTATATATGTCTCAAAGGTTATAAAAGCAAGAGACCCCTCTGATGGCCATACATGAATATTGACTTTGGAGTAAACAGGCCATGCAGTTTGGCAGTGAGAAATGAGCCAGAGAGGTTTTATGCCCGCTTTTTGGCCAAGCACATCTAAATATCTCAGCAAGCAGCTCAGAGGCGTGTGTGTTGAATGATGAGAAGGAGTGTTGCACATGGATGAGCCAACTAGTGGGTGAAATGCCAAGTCATAATTTCCAAAGCAGTTTTTACCCCAGGGAGCAGTGAGAGAGAGTGAGACAGAGTGAGCCCCAAAACCCAGGCCCAGCAGTCATCACTGCAGGGGGTGGACTCTGAAAGGCAAAATTGGTGGGGTCCTGATGCAAATCTAAGGTTTATAGGTCAGGAACCAGAAAGCGAGCATTGGCCCACCTGTGTGGAACTGCAAGGATTGGAGTGCACAGTGGTGGAGGGAGGCTAGTAATTGCAGTTGCGGAGATGAAGAGAAGAGAAAGTGAGTGAGGAAAAGGCTTGTAGGGGAGGGGAACTCAAAGTGGCAGTGATGCCCAGAAGTTACACATTTCTCCCCATCACAGTCATGACACCAAAGGGATAATGTTTTGATAAGATTTTGGAGCAATAAGAGATAAAGAAGGGAGAAAAGTAGCCTTCATTGCAGGCACAAGAGGGCTACAGAAGAAGCACAGACACCCTCTGGGAGAACAAAGGAATTCAGATGCATTATCATATCTGGCCAGGAGAGAAGTTAGGGATTGGGCATGGGCTAGTGTTAGTGACAAATTGGAGGATACATTGATGTGCCCAGGAAGAGAAACAGGTAGTCTGTTTCATGCTGAAGGGAGAAGATAAAGGAGGCCAGACACGTTGTTGTTTTTGGTTCCTTCTCTATTTGGAACCAATGTCATGATGACCTAGTGAAGTACATCTAGGGAGGAGCCCCTCAAAAACCTCACAGTTTTGTGAAGTGTGTTTCAGAGATCATCAGTGTATTCATACACTTCAGAGGTTACAAATACACTTCTTCTTCCATCCTGTACCCATGATATGAAGAGTGCATCTAAGTGTGTGATTATCACATAGTTGCTATTACAGAGACTTTCAAACACCAAAGTCTATATCAAAAATTACTCGCCTCTAGTAGATTCTTCTTTATCTATATTTACCTACGTATTTTGCTTTTCTTCCTCTTGTCATAATAGCATATAATATCTTTCATCCTGGCAAACTTTCACTTACAAAATGTGATGGTTCTAACCATTTAACATGCATTCCTCTGAAGTAATTTTGTTTATATTTCTCATCTAGAGTCAGTAACTACAGTTTTTTTTGACCTTTCAGCTGGAAATCAGTGTTCTTTCCATTTCTGTAGGTACAAACCCTGTATATTCCACATCCATGTGATATTACCCATTTTAATACTATTCCTGCTTTGTTTTGCTTACTGTAATGGCTTTGAATTATACTATGTCTTTGTCACATTGTTTGCTTGCCTACTAAGGCTGGATATTAGTCATTCACACAGTACAACACATTTTCCTTATCATCTCCACTTCAGTGAACACTTAAGTGGTTGCTTTGTGTTTGCTTTGTGAATTAACCTATAATGACAATACAATAAAAATACCACTTTTGGATCCAAATTTTCATTCCTTTAGATGTATGCCCAGGAGCTTTGATTGCTGGATCAATCTCCAGCAACATTTTTTAATATGGGAGAAAAATCTCTGTAACTGTCCATGAAAGCAATTGTGATTTAAATACCCCCCAACTACCACACAAGTGCCATCTATTCCATTCTTCTGGGTTCTCTGTATTCCTGGCTGAGCCTTTATGTCCTCAGGATTGTCCTTTTCCCTCTGTGTGTGACTGGTTAAGAGAAAAATAAAACTATACAAGGACTAGGGATTCTGTAGTGCTGTTCACCATGGAAATACTGGGATGTCCCTGCTGAGGTGACAGCTCTCATTCCTCAATGTTATATGTTGTCTTCATGACCCAGACTGGTGATTTTGAAGTGTTTATTTTTACTGATATGAGAGTAGGTCATGTATCCATTGGAACAATCTCACCCCCAAATTATTTCCTGAGTCCAAAGCCACCATATTCTTCCTTCTCTGCACACCTTGATGTCTTTTTCCACTTCCAAATTCATCCTTCATGTCTGCTGGCTCTCTTAGGAACCCATATCTGGAGATCAGTGGCCTTTCCAGAAGAAAATTGCATGTTCCTCAGCCTTTTTGTCCTTAAGTCATGAGACCACAGTATGCCGATTTACACTGCCTGAATATGGAATAGAATATTGCATGTTCTTTAGTACCTTTGTTATGGCTTGTATCTGGATGCCCCTTGAAAACCCCATATAGTCATAGGTAAGTTCTCAGAAGTGGGTGGATCTTGAGTGTATGATGCTCACATTAAATGTGTGACTGAGGGATCAAGGATGTGTGATTATCATTTCTGTCCACTGATTGTTTTGGCATAATTCTGGGCAACGATGATAGGAATATTAAAAAAGTGTGTCAGTTTTATATGTCTTAAGGGTGTGTAACCTAATTTAGAGTCTATAAAATTTTCATCCTTTATAGGTAATATTTAATTTTACTAATATTAGTGAAACATTTCATTAAAATTCATTGTATCTAAAGAACT
>PVJX010046928.1:0-12098 GCA_004027295.1 Dolichotis patagonum | reverse complement strand
TATAATATATAATATATAATATATAATATATAATATATAATATATAATATATAATATATAATATATAATATATAATATATAATATATAATATATAATATATATAATAATATATGATATATAATAAATATATGATATATAATATGATATATGATATATGATATATGATATATGATATATGATATATGATATATGATATATGATATATGATATATGATATATGATATATGATATATGATATATGATATATGATATATAATATGATATATGATATATGATATATAATATTATATATATATGCTGTTGAGGAAGACAACTGTTTGTATTCATTAATGAACAATCTTAAAGGCCTGGTAAAAACAAATGATAGTGTCATTGAGGAAGGAACAAAGAGAATCAGTTGTACAACATTGGGATTCTTTGATTTTTCTTCCCAGTGATGTGTGGAATCCAGTATACAATGGAGTGGTGATGGTAGGATATTTATCAACATGTAACTAATCCTGTATGTGTGCACACAAAAACTCACTTCTAAGTCTTATTTTCTCCCAATAAATTTCCCCCAATAAATTTCTAATAAGACTGTAGTAAAAACAGAACTGCAGTCATTTGTCTAGACATAAAGGTATCAGTTGGGTTCACCTTGCCAGTAACATTCATTTGTTTAAAAGATGAAGTCACCCGAAGCCCACCTTCCTGAAATAGGGCACCAAAGTGCACATAGGGATGGCGGACTATGATAAAACTGCACAGTGGGTCATTAAATTGGTTTTTCAAGCAGGTGAAACTTGCTGGCTGTTTTGTTCCCTGAAATGCCCTGTACCTTACCATGAAACAATGGCCTTTTCAGTTGCTGCATTTCTCATTCAATACCAGGCACTTCCTTGGGCTCTTCCGCATCAGTCACCTGGTTCTTTCAGAGTGTCCGTTGCAGAAAATCGTGGCACCCAAGCTAGATAAACAGTTGCAGGCTGGCTCTTCTACTTTTCAGTTTCTTAATTTAACCAGAGCAGGATCAGTTAATTATCTTTGAAAAACAATTCCCAGGTTTTTCTGTTTTCATCCAGGATACATTTTCAATCTCAGCAGGGGTGTTTTTCATGGGTAGCTGAACAAATCAGTGCATATTAAATTCTAATTTTATTCCCTGATGTTGGGTAACATAAGCTCCATGTACCTACTCGGAGGATGGAAGGCGTCAGAGTGTCGACCTGGCCGATTTCCCATTGATCCTGTCTTCTTCAGTGGGACCAAATGGGAAGGCAGAATTGACCTGTGGAACCTCTGGCACTGCGCCTTCGAGAGTCAGGGTGTCAGTTTGCAGGCTGTGCCAGACACGATGGCCAAGGCCAGGGGTGCTCTGTCAAATCTCTCCATTTCAATTAAAGACTGGAGAGTTAGGAAGTAAAATAATCAATTTTGCAGGCTAAACTCAATCATTCTGTCGACACTTTATCTTTGCTCCGGATACACTTGCACAGGATATGTTTAATACGACACTCGTGGCATTATTCACCAGTGACATTTCTGGTTATAGATTGATCAAAGGCTAGTTAATAAAAGTTATGGAGCTAAAGGAAAGTGGCAAGAGTTTAAAATATTAGAATATACACGTATATGTGTATTCCATATATAAAATACTTATGGGTAATATTATGCATGTGGTGTACAAAATTTCTTCATGGTGAAACATTCTTTGTCATTCAAAGAGCTCCATGGTACTAAGTGAAGCTCTAGTGACAAACCAGCTAAATCATTTCTTAATGTATGATGTGTAAGAAAAGTACAGTGAATTTTAAACTTACAAAAAAGCATTATGATAAAGATCATTGACATTAATTCCTTTCAAAATACTATCCCCACATTCAATACACTTTTCCCATCATCCTTGCCCTTTTCTAATGGAGTTTTAGAAGTCCTTCTTTTTTTTTCTTTTTTTGCACTGGTTTGACTGCCTCAGTGTCCCAGATCAATTCAAAATGTTTACATTTCATGGTCATTTTGACTTTGAGGAAGAACCAGGAGTCACACGGTGACAGATCTAGTGAGTAAGGTGGATGAAGCCTCATCGTAATGTTTTTGCAAGCCTGCTTTTCCCCTGGATGAAACTCTACAGAAGCGTTCACTGTATTTTTTTTACTTTAATTTTAAAAAAGTAAAACAGAAAAAAATAGAAATAATACAGAATTTAAAAAAAATAGTAAGAAGTCAACAGATGCTCACAAATGAGGATTTTCAGAACTCTTAGAAAGTGACCAGACTGTGAGATAAGTGTGTTCCAAGTGAGGGCATTATTTGAGGGCCTTAATGGCAATAAGTCTTTTATTCTATTATGTTCTTAAATTTAAACACATGTTCATATAAAATCAGTGTTCCAGTTACATTTTTTGACCACCATCCTTGCCCTGTCATTTCACTTTCCCTACCACAAAGATATGGAAAGACCAAGATAATCTTACTTCTTCAACAGTGATGTTTTCAACCATTTACTGCTTCCAAATGAAATGCTGTGGTCATTTATTGAACAATTATGGTATTCCAGGCAGTGCATTTAGAGATGCCCATAGATTATTTGATAAGATTTTTTTTAATTCTTTGGAATAAATGCAAACTATAGTAAATAATTATGTTCAACATATGTATGTAGCTCTGTTGTCATTAATTTTTGCATTGTACTCACTGAGAACTGATAAATTCCGTGAAGGCAGCTGAGTCTACACCACCCCTCTCCCCTGAGCATCTAGCAGCCTGTGTGTCACTCTATAAACAATCACCATTGGATACATTAGTTAATCATAATATCGTCATTATCCTTTCAACTACTTGATTTTGATGAGTAAGTAATTTGATCAAAAGTTCCATAATTTGTAAATGTGAAAACTGAGATTTAAATCCGGTTTGTCTGAATTTACCTCTGCTACCCAATAGATAAGAGATCTCTGTGTCTAATTAACAATCCACATGCCTCATGCATGATTTAGAGATGTGTTCTTCCCTGTCAAGTACGTGATTTAAGAAACTGCACCCTCAAACAGTGGCTTGAGCCTAGAGCCAATGTGCTGTTGGCAAAAATGAGCAGAGAATAGTGCATAGGAGCTACCAGAGTAAGGGATATGATTAAGTAGCATAACGCTGCTATTACTAACAATTCTGAAACTTTAATTCTGATTAAGGCCTCTCTCCTTATCTCTATGCATTGACAATCTAATGGATCATCCACTGTACTCTAGTGTCTACTGGCTCTTTAGTTGACCTAGTCCCAAATGAGTTGATTATTCTCCCCATAATATTTGTGCCCTCTATTGCAGTCCTTTTTCTCTTGGCTTCCTTGTTCTATACATCAGTTGATCTAGAACAGTGGTAGCTAGTCAATAGCATACATGTTAGTTGTTTATCTTTTAAGACAAAAGGTGTTAATATATTAGTTATTTTTCCTAACTAAAACTTAGAATTTAGGATTAGTTGCATTGTTGGCACTTAGTGGTAAATAAGTGGGATTTTGGTTGCAGCTTGGGCATTCATCTCTAAAAGGTATCACATTGCTTATCTAGAATATGAAACTAGGTTGTTTCTTAAAATCTTCCTTTTCCCCCACAGCTACCATCACATAGGTACATGCATTATGACATTGAGTGCTGTTAATTTTGAGATCTGAATACTGTTTAAATTTCCCCACCCAATTTGGTGGTCATTATTACTGGCCAGACTTATATTTTCATAATGTCTTATGTGCACTGTTTTCAAAATCTCATTTCTGAGTTCATTCTGTTTCCCTCATATTCAGTATAAGGTTTACTATATCACTCTGCTATCTTTCCTAATTAGAGAATTCCTCATCATTCATCAAGTACTTTCTCTAGCATCATGATTAGCCATATTACTTTATGATTCCTGTTCAGCCCTCTAGATTTATTTATTAATGGTAAGAAATCCTGAACTACCTGAATTCTGATAATACACAAGGATAACTTGTGCTTCCTGTTTACCTTTACTAATTAAGACAAGATATATATGAAAAAACGGTTTTCAGACACTGGACAAAAGACAGCTGAGAAAAATGATCCATGGAGAAAGTAAGCAAGGTTAAGTTCTGCAATTACCTAGAGTTACTACTTGGAAGATTTCTAGGATACAGTGAAAAGCAGAGAAATCCGAAGAGAACCCTGGCCTCCCTAAATGAATAAGATGCAGCTGAGCATTTAGTGGAGCTCCACACTAGTAGAACTTGAAGACCAGAGTTCTAGAGAAGAGACTGACATAGGTAGATAATAAAGCTGCTCAAAAAGAGAGCTGTGTTGTGAAGAGAGTTCTCAAGAAATCTCCATCTGGGCACTGATAAGTACACACATGTGAGGAACTGCCAAAGGCTGGGGAAAGGACTATCTGAAAGGAATACTTGGAACAATCTCTGCAGCTCATACAGGACTAAAATTGAATGTGGTTCTACCATTCAGAGCGAAGGTAGATAGATAGCTAAATTAATAAATCAAAACTTGAGAATATCTGGGCCATCTCATTTTGTCAATCTACTGCTGACTGATTATTTCAGAACTGTCTGTCTGTAAAGTCTTTATTTTCCTTCACTTTGAAATATATATTCACCAGGTACAACCTCCTGTGTTTACAGTTCCTCCTCACTGCACGAAACCTACAGAAATTAAATTGTTTTGCCAATGTCTTCTACATTTTACTGCTTCTGATGTCATTCACTTAGGCAACAAAGAAAGAGTATTGTCTCAGTAATGTAGTAATATTAGCCCTATGCTAATTAAGGATAGTCTCACCCTCATCAAACCTAAGAAACAAACTTCAAAAAGATAGAACTGTTTTCAATTAAATTATGTGTATTTCAGAACAAAGTTTAAGTATATTTGAAGGTCACAGAGATAATACAATAGGTGAAATTTAGTATCATTCTACCAGGGAACTATTAGACATGCTGAAAAATTTTTAAAATGTCATATTGAAGAACAAGATCAGTTAATAGAACCAGGTCTGGGCAATATATAGATAACAGAAATAATCCAAAAGTTCAATAAAATAGGAATAAAATATTATACATATGTTCAACAAGGTTGAAGAATATATTAACATATTAAAGAAAGATGTGGAAAATATTAAAATATGTCTCAAATTGTATGTCTAGAGGCAAATATATAGCATTTTGGATTAAAAATGAACCAAATGAGATAAACATCAGCCAAGATATTTGAAAAGATAAATAAAATTCAATACATCAATGGATATTATTCAAATATAATGCAAAAAGACAAAAATATTGAAACATCAACAGAGCTTGGGAAACATTGAAATGGTATGACATTTATTCAATTGGACCACCCAAACAGTGAAGACATACTGGAATATAAACACAGCAGAAGATTTCCTAAATTTGATTAATAATATTAGGCTACAAATTTTAAAAACTCAACAAACCACAAGGATAAAAATCACAAAGAACATCACACCAAGACACACTTGGATCATACAAACATTTAACAATAAATAAAGAAAATCTTAAAAAAAATCAAGAGAGGGAAAAATAACACTACATATAGAGGAACTAAGATAAGAATGGTATCAGCAACAAATCAAGCTAAAAGACACTGACACAACAACAGACAATTACTTTCAAATTGGATGGAGGGAGGTGTGTCAGTGAAGGCTGTACCTGGTGCATATACCTTACATACATGAAGGCAAAATTAAAACTATAGAGAAACAAAAGTTTAAATAATCCCTAAACAGTAGATCTATACTATCCCAAATATTAAATAAATTCTTTCAAATGGAAGATGCTACCTTCTGGAAACAATACTCTACATAAGCGATAAAAGAATCCAGAAAATGATGACTATATCAGTAGATGAGACATTTTTCTTAGTTTTAAAAAATTTCTTTAAAAACATGTTTTAAAGAAAAACTAAAAAAATTTACATGGTATATAAATATGTAGAAGTTAGATATATGACAATAGCACAAAAGCCCGAGAGAGAAAATGGAAGAATACTTTCGTAAGACAAAAGATAACTATTTTTGATAATGCAAACACAAAAAGAAAATAAAAAGTGCTATCGCCAGTAAGCAAACAAAAGAATCATTTACATCTTTAAACAATACATGGTCCCATAGTATACGTCATTCTCCTTTTCTGTGCTTACTAATCTGTACTGCCTCTATTTCTTTTCTGGAATATACGGCAAACTCCTACTCTTTTTTTCAAGAATAAGCCCAACTAACATTTTTTCTCAGGTTATCTCCTATGACCAGTATTCTTACTGCTTGTTTTCAAGTCAGATTCATCACTAGATTTTAGGAATAAAGATGATGCATTGTCATTTCTCTATCTTCAACAAATATAGTATAAAACCTCATAGCAATTCCTTAGTAAATATTTATTAAATGAGTGAAAAGTCTGTATTGGATGATTTCATTAGCTATAATTTCCTTTCGGTTGTTGCCATCCTAAGTATATTTACCTCGTTAGAACCTGGTGACCTTCTGCATTCTAAAACAAACTGTTGAGAACTAAAAACCCCTGTTAAACAATACTTACCTTATTACTCTTGAGATCATTATGTGCAAATATTTCAACAGTAAAACAATAAGACTTGCTCTAAGAAGAGATCATATATTATCTTGTTTCAAGAAAAGATCAGAATATATTTGAAGACTTTTACTATGAAGTCCATTCCTGTCAAAATTCTTTATGTTTCTACTTAAAAGGCATTTTTCATAATATTTTCTCAATATATCCAAATAGAAATAACCTTTTACCTCTTCTGAACTCACCACATTCTTTGCAATATCCATTTGGACTTTATGTATATTATGTTGGGATATAAATGACCACTTTGTGTGTCTTGTCTGTCTTCCTAGACCACAAGATTCTTTAATTTTACTCATTTTTTCATCCATCAGCAGAACATAATATCAAATCAGTATATGCTCAATTACCATGCAAAAAAAAAAGAAATGAAGAACTCATGCACAATGTACCATGCATAATTTTAATAAAGTATTTTTAGAGATATATAAAAATGGGGAGCCAAGACTTACATATAGGGAAACTAAGAGAGATAAGTGCAAAGGAATGCCTTTGAAAAATAGATCCAAATCAAACAGATGTCATTCCACAGATGTAATGTGAAATTCCACATAGATATTTTTTATTTGAATGGTTTCAGTAAGACGCCAAACTTCTGTTTTTACTTTTTGTTTCATTTTCTTTTGAAACATATTGCAATAATGTTATTGGAAACCCATAACTTTTATCAATCCACAAGTCATTCAGTTATTCAATCAATCACTTATTCTTTCAATGAGTATTTATGGTACATTATCCATGGGCAAATGCAGAGTCCTACAGAAAGATGAATAAACTAAGCTGTACAAAATCAGAATTCCTGCTCTAAACTGTCTCTCAATGGTAAAATAGACCACTATATACAAAATCTTAAATGGCACATAACACACAAAGCACAAAGATATGCACCAAAAAGGAAATCTACCCCCTAAAAAATGAGGAGACAGAAAAAGCATCCTGGAAAACATAAAATAAAACCTGTAGGTAGAGAGGACCAAGACCAAGGTAATGGTAAACATGGAGTAAATATAGAGTCTATGGTGGTAGACAAAATAAAATTTTACATGAACAGATGTACCTGCCAAGGTAGGTAAAAGGCAAATATTGGAGAACAAAATCCAACTTTACTCTGAAGATGGCTGTGTTAGTTTTCTGTTATTGTAAGTAACGAGTATCTGAAGCAAATCAACTTATAGAAACAAAGTATTTATTTCGACTTATGACTTCAAAGGTTCCAATCCATGACCTACTGGTTCTACTGCTCTGTGACTGAGCCAAAGCAGCATATTGTGGCAAAAAGTGCATGGTACAGCAAACTGCTTATTTCATGGTGGACAAGATACTAAGAGAGAGACAGAGAGAGAGAGAGAGAGAGAGAGAGAGAGAGAGAGAGAGAGAGAGAGAGAGAAAGAGAGAGAAAGAGAAAGAGGCAGAGAGGGGAGAGGGGACAGAGGAGAGAGGAGAGAAGAGAGAAGGGAGAGGGGAGGAGAGAAGGGAAGGGAAGGGAAAGGGGAGAGGGGACAGGAGAGAAGGGAGAGATGAGGTCCAAGGATCTATTTATCTCCTTGGAGGGCACAACCCAGTCCTTACCTTAGGCCTTACAGCTTAATGATTCCGTTACATGTCAATAGCGCTATGGGAAGCAGACCAAGCCTTTAACACATGGGCCTCTGGGGAAAGTTAACTAGACCCTGGTAAGGGTAGAGAATCACTGAGGAGTTTTAAGTGAATGGTACATATACTTACAGTGAAAAAAATCACTGAGTTGTATGAGGGAAGTGTTGGAGAGAGTAAGATTCTAACAAGGAAGTCCATTAACTCATATCAGGATTCATTTTCCTCACCTAAGAATGAGAGCAAAGAAACAGATGATTCCCAATGCTAATAACCTATGATTTTCTGACCATAATGGTTCTTCTTCAATGTAGTTTGAGCGAATCTCAGGTCTGGTCTTCTGCTTCTCAGAGTCTCTAAATTTCATCATCTCTAAAATGAAGAATTTGGGCAAAGCAATCTCTGAGGTCTCTTTTCACACAAACTATCCATGTACCTAACATCATTTTATTTCTCTCAGGTAATAACAAAGGTGTTAGAGTGTTTAAAATTATGTTCAATAATTTTACAATTAAGAAAATACAGGAATATTGCACTCAGATGTCTATTCATTTCCAGCAATTAGAAAGTAATTATACTGCAAGTTTTTAAAACATCCTCCTAGCTTTGATAGCTCAGCAGAAATTATTAATTGAAACTAAAAATAAATGTGTAACTGTCCTTGTGCTCACTTTCTTTTTTACCCTGGCATGATCACCCCAGGGGACACCTCCCCATTTCAGTAAGCAAGAAAACATGCAATGGCCATTTTGTTATTGATTCTTTATTAGAATCATGAGTCTTGTTTGGATAATAGACTCTGCGGGTGACCTAGGGCTCCTTTTCCCCACTGGGTGATTAAGATGGGGATTATGAAAGTTGGAGTTGCTTACTTCTGCCTGGAATTCCTTGAAGACCACCACAGTGGACCCAGTGCTGCAGTTAAAATATTTTCCTAAGTGCAAATGGTGTGTACGTCATTTGCCAATGGAAGAGAATATATAAATAGGAATTTTCAGAAGTATAAGTTCTGGAATGTTTCATGTTACTTGGGTCCGAATGCAGCTCTTTTTTTGGTCCGGGTATGTGATCTTGGTATAACTTGCAGGCATGTACAAAATGCTGTCAGTGACTCTGAAAAATAGGAATAATAATTAGAATGCTTATACTATAATAGAAAATGAGATACCCACTTTATTAATTTGACAATCTACCTTGTTATACAATGTGCCCTCTTTCAACTTGCTCAATTTCTTTTTACTTTGGCACTCAGTAGATTCTGATGTACTATAAAATGCCTTACCAATGATTTTTATGCTTTTTAAGTTTCCATTCCCCCAAATAATGCAACATCCATACATGCTTTGCTTTACCCAACAGTTTATTCCAAACCCTGAGCATATTTTGTGGTACGTAGTAGGCATTCAATGAGAAGTTCCTAAATCAATCAATCAATCAATCAATCAATAAATGGTGAATTCTAAATTTGCTACTAGCATACAATGAATGTCAAATTAGATTGTCATTCTTTGACATCTATATCACCATCCTGAATTCCGTGTAATTGGTGTTTTTTATAGTGGGTGAGAATTGCTTATTGACTCTTATTTTTCCATGCAGATAACAATCAAAGCTACATTTTTAAAGAGATGATGAGGTCCAGTGTTAGTTTAGTTTCTACTGGACAAATCATGGTTGGTTATCTGCTGTGTCTGGCACTTTGCCACAAGCTGGAGGAACAAAGAAAAGGAAATCTGAGTCCCAGTCCTGAAAGCTCACACACACACAGAGGAGATTATTATCTTGCAGTTAATGAGCTGAACCTGAAACTTCCAGTGAATGTACTCCTTATCTAATTATATCCCTTGTGATCCTCACAGGCAGAGAAATGATTGGTTCCTCTCTTCCTTCTCCCTCCTCCAATTCAGGAACTTCGAGGACTCTCCATGACCTGGAAGTGAGCTGTAAGCAGAGGCATGAGAATCACCTGGAGGGGCCTGGCTCAAAAAATTCTGCTGAGTTTGAATTTGCAACATCCTCCAGAGGCCCACACGTTCAAAGTATGGTACCCAGAGTGGCAGTGCTGGAAAATGGTGGTGCATCCAAGGAGATGAGTCCTTGTGGAAGGCCTAGCAGTCGTTGGAGATTGTTCTCGAAGAGGAGAGTGGAACTGCAGCCTTCCCTTTTCTGCTCTTCACTACCAACCTGGGAAGTGAGCGGCTTTGCTCCAGCGTAGGATCCCTGCTGCTGTGAGCACTCTTTCCACAGGTCCCAAACAAGTCAGTTAATCATGGACCTGTACTTGTGAAAGCGTGAGCCTAAGGAAACCTTTCTATAAAAAGTAAAACAAAGCACTGATTATCTCAGGTATTTTGTATAGTGATGAAAGGATGATTAGCGTAGTAAACCTGAGATGGGCTCCAGAAATCTTCATTCTAAAAGCATTCCTGGTCATTCTGTACATTGGTAAATTCTGCTCATGAATCTTAGTACTTTACATAGAATCTTGGTTGTAGAGATATCTCATGCTCTTGAGACTATTTTTCTCATGAAATGAACCCTCTAAATCAATGTTCTTCAAAGTATAGTCTCCAACCTAACATAGGCAAGCTAGTAAATTGTCAACATTTTTATCTTGAAAGTGTAAAGATTAAGATTTTTAACTTAGACTTGTAATTTGTCCAAAAATACTTAATTTTGAAGTATTTCTTGTCTTGAAGACAAGATTCAATGACCTTGTTAAATCTATTTGGGCAGCATCTAAAAAGAAAATCTTTCATTCCAACTAACAGAAGGCTACTCTTAGCATATCTATTTTTAATTATAATTAGCAATACGATTTCCAATGCATTTATTTATTTATTTATTTATTTATTTATTTATTTATGGTTATCTGGAATCAAACTCAGGACCTCTCACTTGCCAGGCAGGCACTTTGCCACTGAGCTAAATCCCTGGCAAAATGCACATATTTAAATAGAAATATATCATACAACATATATGGACATGGCAAAATATTTGTGTAAGTCCCACACACAAATGCTAATAACCATTCACTCTTTTTGTTTTGTTAAATATTTACTGAGTTGCCACAATATGTCACTACTGTTACCAATTCTAGGGATGCAATCTTGAACAAAAAGGTAAAACTCGCTTTCTAGGACTTTAGCCTGGTAGACAGCATGGCCTATGAAGACATTAAGGCATAACACAGTCCCAAGTGACAATAAGGGCTAAGAAAACAAATAAAGCAAGAAGTGGGAGCTAGAAAATGATAATGTGCCATTTTGTGGAGTGAAGTAAAGGAAGATCTCTTGAAGCTGGTTTCAGTACACACAGTGGATAGTAGGGAAATAAGAATCAATCAGACACTAGTAGGGTGGTTGTTACCCCACCAGTCTGTGTGATGCATGCAGTTGTGCCATGGGATATGATGACAACTTGGAATAAAATGATCAGAGGCATGAACAAAATAGGATTCCTTCGGGAAGCACAACGTACATGACTGACAGTTTGAATTGGGGGTGGAGAACTCAAGAATGGCTTACAATGTGAAGGTATAAATCATCAGCACAGTTAACATATCCATCTGTTTGCATATTCATTTTTGTGAGAACATTTGAAATCTATTCTTTTAGCAATTTTAAATAAACTGTTAGTATCAATGATAATCACTATGCTGTACAATAGATTTCCAGAATTTGTTCTGGTCTGAAAATTTGTACTTTTTTTTTTATTTAAAAGAGAATAAAACAAAAGGGGGCAGTACAGAGCAGATCAGAAGAGGACAACATAGGCAACACAGTACTTTACATTAAGTCAACTGGACATCAACAGTATCTAACGCCATATCTCTTACTCTGCTATAGTTGAGCATAGTTTCAATTACAATAATATCAAACATAACACAATAGTATAAAG
>PVJX010046927.1:0-12097 GCA_004027295.1 Dolichotis patagonum | reverse complement strand
CTGAAACTTCTGAAATTGTAAGTCAAAATAAATAGTTTCCCCTCTGAATTGTTTCTTTCAGGTAATATGCCCCAGAAATGGAAAGGTAACATTGTTACCTTGAAGAGCTGCCTCTCAAGACAAACATAGGGATACCTCTACTGCTAAGAAACTGAAGTGGAGCCATAACATGAGGTAATACTTAGGACCATTCTTTGATTAGCCAATGTAAAAAGCATGATTCTGATATATCATTTTGATGTAGTATTTAATAAAGCATAGGCACTGCGGACAAACCACATACCCTCTGATTATTCTGTAAGAAGCACACTACTTCACACTGGTGCTGACGTTGCCAAACTTCATGAGTCAGTCCTGGCTTGGACCACGTGCAGCTGGCCCATACGTAGTGAACAGCTTTGGCTCAAAATGCCGTACTCCAGGTATGGGGCCAGGCTTCCGGTCTGCCAAAATGTCTCGGTCTTCTATTTTCAGCAGCATGTGTGAACATTAGTGCTCTGTCTGTTTCCTCCTGCCTCAGGCATCAAACATTTAGCAAGGTGTTTCCATGAGTATTGTTCACAGGCCCTTTCATACATGGCCTGGGGAAATGGAAGTAGGAACAATATTTTTGGAAAGTATTTGACAATCTTCATTGACAGTCTTAAGTATTATCTTTTTACTGTGACCCATATAAATTCACTTACAGGAATCTAGGAGAAAAAAAATACATGTATATACAGAGAGAGATGATAAATATCTACCAAAAGATTTCCTTACATCAATCTCATCAAAACTCTTCATAATAAGGAAAAGTGAAAAAATTAAACTAAATTTCTCCAAATAACCAAAAGGTTAAAATTAATTTGGCATATTCATGTGATGACATGTTGGGCAGTCATTAAAAATGAAATGAAAAAGTATGAAACTCAGAAAAAGTATAAGTGATAAAGGTAAAAATTAATTTCAACTCTGTAGTATATATTTAAGAAAACACATAGAAGAAAAATACTTCAGAATAACATAAAATATCTGGCTGAACATGGTAATTTAATTTTTGATTCTTTGTTTGTTTCTTTAAGGCTAATTAGTTCTTCCCCAAAAATGTAAACAGTGATAAATGTGAACAAGGACCAGTCGTGTTTCATTATTTTTCCTCTAAATTATTTTTCCTACCTCCAGAAGTGAAGAGATACTTTTCATTCATCCCAGTCACCCAGAGGGTCTATTAAAAGATGAGTAGTTTATCTTCATTGGATTCTTTGCTTCCAAAACTCATATAATAGGAGACATGTGGAAGTGAATTTTATTAACACATTTGTCTTTCTTGCTGTATGTGAAAAATTATGACACTTGGAACTGAATCTCTCTTGTCGTCTGCACTCAAAGACCAGAGCTAAGTTGCTACTTACTCTTTACTATGCCATATTTGCAAAAATTATCTCGATATTTGCCATCTGCTCACTTTTTTTTTTTTTTTTTGGCGGTACTGGGGATTGAACTCATGACCTTTTGCTTGACAGGCAGGCACTTATGCCACAGAGCTAAATCCCCAGCCCAATCTGCTCACATTTTCAAGGAGATGAAACTGCAAAAGTAACTTCAAGAAATCATTCAGGTAATCATGTGTTAATTTTATAAATGAATAAAAATACCCATTTGGAACGTAAGTGTCTATTGAACTAGAACTTTATCTCTCAGGTTTTCATAAAGCTGTACGAACACTCTTGTGGAATGTGTATGATTTTCTGTCTTCTATACTGCGGACTCCTTCCTGATTTCCTTGTTTAACTCCAAGAGTGCAAAGTCTCTGTATGTGGCATTCATCTAGCCTGTCCTCTTCTCAAGACTGAGGGTTCTGCAAGTTGTGACTTCTATGTTTCAAAAGGACATTAAGACTTGAATGATTTCCCCTTCAACTCATGTATGATTTTATATATAGTAAGTTGCCTATTGATGAATGGATAAAGAAACTGTTGCATATATACTCAGTGGAATATTATTCCTCCACAAAAAGATGATATTCTGCCATTGTAAGCATATGGATGTGACTAATGGATACTATTTTAAAGGAAATAACTCAGGAAGGGGAAGAAAACTACAACATGACATTATTATGTGTGAAATATAAAAAGTTTGAGATCACAGAATTTGAAAATGTAACAGTAGCTTCCAGAGGCTGGGGAAAGGAGGGAGAAGACAGAATGGGGTTAAGCTAATAGACAGCTACTTAGTCACAGAGAGGACAATAAGTTCCAGCATGTGATTAAACAGTGGGGTGATTACAGATCATGGTAATGTGCTGTGTAATTCAAAAAGCTGGAAGAAAGGATTTTGAAACATCATCATCACAGAGCAATAACGCACATTTGAGGATATACACATGATCACCCTGCCTAATTGAACATTGCACTATACATACACATGATCAGAAGACCATATAGTACCTGATATATATGTAGTTTTATACGTGAAAAATTGTAAGTAAGGATATTAAAGCCGAATACTCTTCTTTTAATGGACATTTTATCTCTTCATTGCACAGCCTAACAAATCCATTTTCCTCTATGCTACATTTTTATTAATAATAAATGAAATGCACATAAAATAGATAAAGACATAAGCATCTCTGTACAGATTTATAGCTTAGATTTTCTGTGCTGTGGATATTCCGTGCTCTCCACATTCCAGTCATCTTATATGAGTATGCTCTTCTTTACAATGAGAATCTGATGAAAGGGTGTTAGGAGTCAGTTGCAATCCATTACAATTAATGGAAGAAAATGTAGACACATGGGCAAATGACGGTGAGTTAACAAAAATCTTCTCCACATGTGTGAGTCATCGAAATTTTAAGTTGGGGTATTTTTCAGTAAATATAGAAATCATATTCTTTTTAAGAATCAAATTTGTTAAATTACTAAGGAAAGTTTATTGTAGTATTTTTTTTCTCAAACTTTGTCTTTTTACTTTGTTGACTGCCAATAGGCAGTACATTTTTTAATTTGTCAGAATCCTTTTTTGTCTGCTTTTGCTTTTGTTGCTTTGCTTTCAATCATATAAAAAAAATAATTTGCCCAGGCCAAAGTCAAGAAATGTTCAAAATACATTTAAAGACAAATATCTAACGGTTAGGAATTGCAAATGCAAGACTCCATGGCTATGTTAAATGTGTAGAAGGCCACATACAGAATGTTGTGAGAGATGCCTTTATTCATAAAGTACATTAAAAATGACATATTTGACTTTAATAGGGGAAGAGCTTTAATATACATGAAAATTCATATTGAAATGTTCCAAAAAAGTCATAGATTTCAATTTCTGGGTAATTAAAATACAATTAAAGGTTATTATCATAAAAACAAAAGACGTATGGAGTTTAATTCTTGGGAAGAATAAATTGCATAAGATAACAGATCTTGCACTGCAGAATAAGATAATATTGATTTTGTTGGAGCATATGTTTATAGTCATGAGTATCAGTGAAGTTCTTTAATGCCTTACCTACCAAAAATATAAAAATGAAGAAACAGAAGTAATTAATTTAAGGCTTTTGCCTTATTATTTTATGTTTTAAAACTGTAGACTATGTGCTTATTTGCATATAGTATTAGTAATCAAGTTGAGGCCATTAAAAAAATCATGAGACCAATTTCTGTATTTCATAAAACCAACTTAATACATACAAGTTCTTCAATAAAAGTTTTGCATTATTAACTTTTTGTTGTTGTCTTTTTGAGACTAAATTTCACTACACAACTCAGGCTGTCCTTGAACTCACTTTGTTGCCCAGGTTGACCTGGCAATAATCCTCCTGCCTCAGCTTCTTGAGTGCTGGGATTAAAAGTGTGTACCAATGCCCAGTTATATTTTTAATTAAAGCAAATTTACTCTGTTCCTTATAAATATGCTTACAAAATGTGTGCACTTAGTTTGGTAGATAAATCACTTTCCTTAAGAGATATAATGTGATATTGTTTGTAACCAAGACTTACTGTAATTAAAGAAGATATTGAAAAAAAGAAACTTTTTTTGAAATATGTCATTATTCATTTGACAACCAAAAAATAAAATGATAAATATAAATAAATAAATTGATAAATTTTCTGTTGCTATGAAGAATTTCCTGATACCAACCATTTAAAAGAGAAGAGGTTTGTTTGACTCACAGTTTCAGAGGGTTCAGTCCTTACCTGACTTGGTCCAAATAGAAACAGGGCAGAAGAAAGCTGCTCAACCTATGGAACCAAGGAATCAGAAAGAATAAAAGAATTGTGGAAGAAGCTATTGCTTTCAAGTCAGCCACCAGTAACCCATGCACTAAAAACACAGGCTACTATGAATTCGCCAATGGGATAATCCACTGGTGAGCATGGTGTCCCTATGATCCAACTACCACAAAAGCCTTGCCTCTGAACACATGAGACTTTTGAAAGGCATTTTGGACCTAATCTATAACAACAGTATTTTTAAATTATAATATTGAATAAAATAAATTTTTAAAAATATGTGTTTCTACATGATGAAGTAGCTTAGAGCACTTATTTCTCTTTATTATTGCATATTAGTTATACAGAACATTCTGTTGATTGTGATATTTACATATGTACAAACAGAATGCAATGTACTTTGATCAAATCTACCCTCCTCTTTAACTCTTCTTTGAAATCCCTTCCTGTTCCCCTGATTCATTTCCTCTTTTCTAATATTCTTCTTAGAAGACAGATTTAATAACCCTATAATACTTCAAAGTAAATCAGCTTAATTAAAATATATGCATAAGATTAAAAAAACAAGTAAGAATATTTTGCATACAAACTTTTTCAAAGACAATTGCACATATTAGTGTTATCTTCTGTTCAGAGAATTATTATCTTAAAAAGTATATTTTAGGTTATTATAAATATGCTCTTGAGATTCAGAAATCTCTTGCTTTCATATTTTAATGCTATTTGTAACTAGAATAGAAAATTCTCTTTTCTTATCTTTAACATTAATTTTTTTTATCTTTTATTTTAAAATGTCACAATAGCAGCAAAGAAAAATGACTTGGAATAAAAGATAAAAGCACTCATACCCTAACACTTTCACATACCTTCAACTTCTTAAGTATTCAGAATTTTGTTTGTTCAATTCCATTTAATGCCTATTCTATTTTCATTTCTCATATAAATTTTCATTTCAGTAAAAATTTGATTTTATAGAGTAAAAAACAGGAGTTTGTTATTTCTTTGTGGAATTTTTTAAATCAAGTAAATTTTGTGTGTGTGTGTGTGCGCGCGCGCACGTGCATGCACACAGGCACCCATCACTCAGTTCTACAAATCTTAAAATTCTACTACTGTACCATTTTACTCTAGGGTTAAGCACATTTATGAAGATATTGCTGCCTTTCAGACTTTAGGGTTTGACAATATATGATGGCAATCCCAAGTTTTCTAGGTTTCTATGATTTCTTTCCCTAACCCTTCCTCCTTAAACTAACTAGCTATACTGCATAACTAGTGTCCATTAAATCAATTTCCCTAAAGTTTTTCCTTCATTTCTAGTTTTTAGAGTCACTTTATATTCCATTTCCATATCTTTTGATCTCTGCACAGTTTAGTTCTGAACTGGTATTTCTGTTTCTTCTTGGACTGAATAAATGCTCTGGTATTTTCTGTGGCTTAAAATACGTTACAAATATGCAATATTGGCAGAGCTAAGAAGTTTCTACTTATCCCCCTCTGCAGTGTCTAACACATCAGTTCTGTTGCCTATAATGATTAGGAGATAAAATAGCCAGAAATTGGTCAAAAATCAGTTGTTCTTTGTGTTTTCTTACAGTCTCTTTGTATGTTTACTCCACAGTTTCTGTCCATTTTGGTGACCTTAGGTAGCCAGACTGGTTCTATTTATCTAGGCATTTAAGAACTGGTGTCTCAGGAGGCCTAGAACAAAGCTGCAAAGTTTCCACTTAGCTCACTCATAAATTTCCTGAGTAATTCCTCTTTAATCTATTCATTAGGTAAGTCCTTGTCATCCCAGGCTCAAGGGGAAGGTAACTAAACACTGCTGCATAGCTCATAGTTAAGAACAAAGAATTGGCAGCTATCCTAATCTAGCACAATGATAGGTTCTGACCTAGTTTATCAAGTATGTTAGGGAAAACATTCCTGCTTCAGCGAGGTCATCTATATGTTATAGAATTTAAAATACATTGTTTTATGTATCTTACTGGGATCGTCAGTGCTGGGATTGGTTTCATTTTCTTTATGTCACACTGCCTAGGGAAGAGTAGGAAAAAAGTATTTTATATATTTATGTTTCAAAGTATCTATTATTGAATAAATGATAACTTCTTGAGATACAAAATTGATAGTGGAACTCCTCAAAATAAAGACACATTTGATTTTCTGTTACACAAAATATTCAAAACTTTTAAATCTTGAGCTATCAATCTATACTCATGATTTTTCCAGTTAAAACTGCCTTCACTCATTGGTTTTTCTATATGCTCCAAAATTCAGTGAGACCAAATGGTCCACAATTATCCACAGTGTAGTTCCTATTTCTATTTCTTTGTACCTTCCACAACATATGCTTGGGATTCCCTCTTTCTCTTTTGCTTGTAAAATATTATTCATCTCTCAACCCCAAATTCAAATGTTATCTTCCTGTGAAGACTTTACCTAAAATAACTTAGTTAGCTTCTACTACTTCTTGCTCCATACATCACTTATCATTCACGTGCCTCTGCATTTTTGTTGCTTACTTAACAACTGCCTTGGAGTCATACTTCACAGTAGGTGTGATTCCAAAAAGTATTCACAGGAGGCAAAAGGCATAAACTGATTTGGCTGTGAAACTCAGCAGAGGAGCCAAGATAATTTCTATCTGCCTGTGGCTATATATTACTCTGGCTAAATGCCAGACTACGTTTCCTTTCTAACAAGACGTGGATAGGGATGGGATGCTCTTGGTGCATGGTAGATATAAACAGAACTAGTGAGTTGGTAGACAAGTGGATATTACATGTACATCAATAATTATTTCCATTTTAGGGACACTTAGTTCTTCAAACTACAAACACATGATCATGATCCATTTGGGAATCTAACTTAGGTTGTCACTAACCTATTTCACCTACTACCTTGGCTTCTAAGTGTTCTTCAGTTTGTATTGGTAGTAAATCCAGAAACCTGTCAACAAGAGGAGAACTATCTGCTAATCTTTACTTCGGTTTTCTATAAATCACTCTTTACCTACTCCACATACCTAATAATCTATAGCAAGCCCAATTATACATGTTGCAAATATTTTAATGAGTGGAATAAATAGATTTAATGTTCAACAGGAGGAGCAAGCAATTCAAAATGAGAGTATTAAAAGTAAAATGAAAAATTGAAAACAAGAGATGTCAAGTATATTGGGGAGGATGGACAAGGTGGCATTTAAAGAGATGATATTTGAGCTATATCACAGCTGAACGAAAGCCCTGAGAGATGGTATTCTAGGCAGAAGTAATAATGAGCAACATAGAGCAAGAGATAAGAATAAGCTTGAATATTTCATGAATATCAGAATGGCATTATAAGAGAAACATATAATAATAGAGTCAGACTTTTCAGGGCAATGTAGGAGGTTGATTTTAGACAATACAATGGGAGTATTGGCAAAATTGAGCAAGTAAATGGATTGCTTTTATTTTTAAATGATTACTTTGGTAACAATGTGGAAAATATAAGACAAAAATAAAAGTAAGGGAAGGAGTTAGAAGAAATTGAAGACAACAATGGACAAATCAGTGGTTTTAAGAATTCCAATCCATTTCTAATAAATATGACCCAAAATTGTGGGGAGATTTGCTAGAAACCTAACAAGAATAACACTGAATTTTGATTAAGAATTGCCATCCATCATCAAGGTTTCCTGTTCTGTTGAACACACAGGAGAAACATGAGGTTGGGTGTTATAGTGAATGCCACTTAACTGCAGGTTACATGGCAGAATTACAAGTAACTATATATTCAGAGATTCTGAAATATTACCAGACCAATTCAGTTTTTAATATTTTATGACACAGACCTCCAGAGTCTCACATAAGTGATTGACTATCATTTTAATAAAACAAAATTTTAGTAAACATTATTTTTTGAGAAAAATATTTCAACTCTCATAGGCAAGGTACTACCTCAGACAGAGATGTAATAGATCTCCTATTAAAAAAATTTTTAAAAATTGATGTCAGATCCTCTACTAAAAAATTTTTAAGAATGATGATCTAGGAACATGACACTGATTTATGAGCCATGATTCCAGAAACAATTCTATTTTACTTTCCAGTGTTAACCAATTTTAAATCCAACAGAATCTATAGAGTTTAGACTATAGTCTAATTTTTTATGCTTGAAATAGATTTCTATTTAACTGATAATTCCTAGTTCCTGATTTACAATTATCAGAAAGAGTTCTCAGTAGTCAGTAGCCCAAAGTAATTCTCTTTTTATCTTGAGCAAGAAATGGACTATTAAAAATATTAAGGTCTCAGAAGAATTGATAGGAGCCTTGAAGATCAGCTCTGACACTGAAGGAAACCAAGAATATCTGAGAAACTAGAGCAATAAAAAAAAAAACAGAATTCATAAAAAGATGCTGGAAATTTGATGAAATGAGAGGTCAGCTGATCTCATTCTGGTCCTGCCTTGAGATCCAGACAGCTTTGAGTAGTTAATATGTTCATCCTACATTCATGCCATTGGAGGGAAGGAATAGGGTTACAGAGAGGAAGCATTTTCCTAAAAAATTCCCTCCAAAGGAAGCCACTATTTCAGTGCCTGTGATATACTAAGCTCACAGCTTGGAATTAAGAATCAAAAGAAAATATAATACAATGATTCAGTTCAGGTTGTGGAATGGAATTACCTCAATTCAAACTCCTTGCCTTTCTCTTGTTTCCAGTGTAATATTTATCAAGCTATATAACTCTTCAGAATCTAGTTTTTATTATTATTTTTAAAAATGTCAGTTACTAAGGATTGTAGGTGATCTTAAGAATTAATTTATGAATTGTTTAGTAGTACGTTATTATACTTAATGGTAAGAACATTATAAATCTTAGGTATTTCTTGCTATAGTGGGCACAGTGAGTACAGAAAGACAAATGAGTGGAAGCACAAATACCAAAAGGAAAGTGCTATAATTGCTCACTGTCTAATACAAAAGCAAGGAGACAGAATCATTGGCAATTTCAATATTTTTGTTATTGAAAATATGTGAATTTCAGTGTATTTAATGAAATGAAACATATCTCCACCCCTAGCTTTCTCCATTTAATTCATCAGGTCTCAGTACTCCCATGACCTGTTTGGTATAAAAACCTTTTTGGTGGGGCCAAGGATATAGCTTAGTGGCACAGTGCCTGCCTGGCAAATGCCAGGTCCTGAGTTCAATTCCAAATTAAAAACTTTGTTTCTATCCAACTTTATGGATGTTCCAACATTTTATTGAAACATCCAGAAAGGTTAGCACTTGTTCTAACATAGAAAAACCCAAAACTATTGATTATATACTTGTTTACCTTTTATATCTTTCCTGTGTCTGTTACAGCAACTGTGATAGCTTGTATCTCAGTGACCTCCCAAAGCCTTATGTTCTTGTAGTTGTGACTTGCAGACCTGTCAGGATCTAGGATTTGTGATACTGGTATTGAGTGCATGGTACTAAATTAGTCCACTGATTGGATTTAGAATAGCTCTGTGTACAGATAAGGGAAGTTCCATTCTGGATATGGCTGTCACCAGTCAATAGGCTTATACCCTTTATGGACTATAAAGGGAGAGAGACAAGACAGGTTGCTGCTGCTGTCTTCTGACCATTGTGCCATGAACTATTTCTCTTCTGAGATGCCTGTCTGCCATGGCACCTTACTGTAGATCCAGTCGACTAAACCCTCTTCAAACTGTGAGCTGAAATAAACATTTCTTCCTTTAGGATGGAGGGATGAAGTTCTCAACACATTGTGTGTGTGTTGAATATTTTGCAACAAGAAATAAAACTAAGACAGTGAATAAGTTTGTAGACATTATAGCAACTTTCAAAGAGTTCTGTTTAAATGAATGTTATATAATTCTTTCCAAAATTAGAGTTGATTTACACAGTCTAACAGTATCTGTCTGAAACTTGAATCCATTCAGTTTTTTCCATATATTGTAACATATTCAGAGGATTCATAAATCATGGTATAGACATCTTTGGAAAGGTCATTCTACCTATTGAGTCTTTTAATGAACAATATAAAAAAATTACTAGACAAAAAAATTTCTCTAAAAGATTTCAGAATTTCTGTTTTTGCAATAATAGAATACCATATATAAGAAAAATACTTTCTTGAAGTTTATCCAATCCAGTCTTCAATATTCACTTCTTCTTTGCTCAAACATATAACTGTGAGCAGGGTGAAGATCTCAAAGCTACCAAGGCACTTTAAAATTTAAGTCTTTAATGTGAGAGAATAATTAGAAATTCCTTAAAGAAATTTTCTCAATATGTCCCAGACAAACATATTATAAACATCATTTTAAAAATGCAACTGCAGTAGTTATCAGATATTGTAGGTATGTAAGAACTAATTCATTCATGAAAAAAAGAAATATACCAAATAAAAACTAGGCCACCAGTAAAAGTTAAAGAAAACAGTATGTGTTCAACAAAAATAGTTGAGAGGGAGATTCCTCCCACACACCAAATGTGTAGCAGTCTAAACAAAGATAAAATCAAACAAACTCTTTAGAATTTGGGAAAGTATGAATAAAATTTCAGAAAACTATCTTATCCTCTTTCTTTTGGTTTTTAAAAAAGATGTTTTTCAGGATGCATGAGTATGAGCCAAATGAAAACAGGAAAAGTGGTGGAAAAATAGCCCAGACTTTCCTAAGTTTCACAGTAGAAAAGAAGACTGATAAAATTTATTGTAAAAACAAAGTCAGAAATGAAAACCAAAACTAATCAGGGCTCCTTTTTATTTCTCCAAACTACATTTCTTTTCTGATTTAATATCTAATGAAAACTTACACAGAACAAATTTCTGGCATCTATTTCATAAGAATTTTTCATGAAAACCCTTATATGAAATACTTAATTCTTCCACTGAAATAGTGAAGGAAATATTGGACCATCATTAATCATATCAAAGCAGTACATTACTCTAAAGCAAAAAGAATGTTCTCATAAAGGCAATAGAAAGGAAATTCTAGAATGGAAGCCAAACTAATTATTACATGCTTTGAAGAGGAAAACATGAAACAAAGAAGTTTACATTGAATTTGTTGGAGATGAACTTAATAGTTTATACATCAGATAAATAGAAATTTTGTATTTAGATGTCTGTGGGGTGGAGCAAGAAGGAACAAAGCATTCTAAACACAGTCAATTTCATTCATATTCTGTTACTAAGGAAGAAGACCTTTAAGTGAACCGATGTTACATATTAAACTAACACTTTAGCTGCCAATAAGTGAAGATCAAAAGAATTACATCTATTTACCTACTCATATTCAAAAGTGAATACGAAAACATTTAAATAATATCCACATAGGTGCAGTACGTTTATTGCCTTACACAAATAGATAACCAATGTTTGTTGAACAAGAATGTAAGAAAAATCATGGATCAAAGTTATACTGATTGTTTTATAGTTAGTTTACTCCTTTACTCAGCTGTACGACATCAGAATCATCAATTTGTATGTTTTCACAAAAATACATGTGCTAACATCTTTTTAACGTCTCTACCTAACTGTGCACTCTAAACTTTTGCCTTTCAGACAAGTTAGCTAAGATTCTAGGAAACCAGAAAAGCAAACTCAGAGAAATAGGAGAGATTTTAATAAGTTTTTTTTTTTTTTTTTTACAAAGTCTAGGCAGAGAAAATGGAAATAAAAATCAAGGTTAGTAACAGTGTTAAAATCACCAGTCCAGGGGGAAAGAGGCATCTAGGGGACCCTGAGAAAGCTTAGCTCAGACATAGCTGAGAGAAAGACAGAGTCTGCAGCCATGGCCTTCACTAGAGGAGCACAGCTCTTGCCAACCCATGCACCAAACCCACGTGGAAACCTGAGAGAAAGGGGTCTTTACTTCAT
>PVJX010046926.1:0-12086 GCA_004027295.1 Dolichotis patagonum | reverse complement strand
CCATGATTCAAAATAATCTCTTTTCTTTATGAATCATGCCCCCCTCTGATGTTTTAGTGTAGCAGGACAAAATCTCTGAGAGGCCTCAAAAAATATCAGCCTCAAGAGAACCTGGATAGATCTGCCCTCAAAGGTCCTTCAAGGTTGTACATTTACTGTCACGCTTTTCTCACCACTCTCTTTCTTTCCAGTGTCTGCTCCAGGGGAGTCTTTTGTCCTCACTGCAGTCCTGAGATTGACATCTTTAAGGCCAACAACACCTGGAAGAGGACGAAGTAATGGGCCGTTCTACCCTAATTTACCACCACCTGGCCACTGCTTTGGCCATGCTGGGCCATTCCCTCTGTTGCTTCGTCTGGCTGGCAGGGTTCTTGATTTTTCCTTTTCCTTTCTCAGCTTCTTTCATTGGTTTCTCCTCTCTTTTTAGATCTCAAACTTTTGAAGGCTCCTCAGTGATAAGTCCTCAGGCTTCTTCTGCAGCAGCATTCATTTCTGAAGTGATCTTATGCTACTCCATAGCATTCTAAGTGCCATTTGTACACTAACGAATCCCAAATGTCTGACTCAGGCCAAAGCCTCTCCTGGTGAGTTCCAGATTTATAAATACAGTGGCCTCTGAGACACCCACTTCTTAGGCATCTCAGACTCATACTGCTCCAAGGGAAAATTTTGATTCCCCCTTAAAACTGCCCCTATTGAATGAACCACATTTCACTAAGTGATACCATTATTCGGGAAATTTCAGTGCGACTCTTGGCCCCTCATCTTCCCCATGCCACATTATATTTAATCCAGAAGCAAATGGGGTCAGCTGTACTTTAGCAGTGCATCAGGACAGGGTGACTTTTTAATATGTCATTGCTAGTGTCCTGGTCCTAAGCACGATCAGTCTCACCTGCCATGGATTGCTAACTCCCTATTTTCTCAGCTCCAGCCTCCTCATCCCAGATTATTCTCACAGTATCCAAATAGTTTAAAGTTATAAACCAAACCATCACCCTCCTGCTCAAAACCCTCCAGTGAATTCCTAGCATGCTTAAAATGAATCCCAAGGCCCTCACTGCAGACTTTAGTCTTACACGGCATGGTCATTGACCTAACTTCTCACCCTTCACTCTCTCAGTCCCTGTCACTGAGCCTCTGGGGCCCTGTAGCTTTTCTGGAAACGCATGTTCCACTCAGGGATAGACAAACTGCAGTCTATCACCAGGGACAGATAAACCTCGGTGTACCTCTCAGGGATAGGTAAAAGCTCAGTCTATCATCTCTTCAGCTTTCTGCTCAAATGTCATGTTTTTCCAGGAGAGTGGTGTCTTGATCCGTTACCCTATTTAACTCATATTTTTCATTAAATTTCTGTTTATGTCATATTATATTTCCTTGTTCTTATTACTGCCTGTGTGTATGCATGTACAGTTCTTTTTCTCAATGTCTCTCACTAGGTTATAAGTTTCATAAGCGGAGAGTCACCTTGCTTTCTTTTCTCTTGTGTCTCAATTCTTCAATTATTATATAAATAAAGGAATAAATGGATGGATAAGTCAATAAATGACTGAATAATCAGTATGGATAGATCAGTGATGACAAACCTGGGACGTGAGTGTCACAGTAAGCTGCTGGATATCATTAAAAGCTCTTAGAGCACTGGGATAGAGTTTACAAACACTGAGCGAAGTGAAAAAACAAACAATGGAAGTTGTATCACAAAACTATGCAAATTATAAATGCAAGCTCCCAAGACATTAATTGGAAAAAGGAAAATCCTTTTAACAAAGAGTTCTGGGACAACTGGATAAATATATGGAAAAAATGAGCCTCAACCTTTATTGTATACTATATATAAACTAATGCTATTGATGAGTCCTGGGTTTAAACACAAAAGTATAAGCTGTAAACGTTATAGAAGAAAATACAGCAAAATATCTTTACAACTTAGGAGAACTCAGGCAAAGATTTGTTAGTACAAAAACAAAAAACCAAGCCAAAACAAAAAAAAATGCCTATCACAAAACCAACCAATAAGCAACAACAACAACACAAAACCCCTCTCATATAATAATAGACTTTATTAAGATTGAAAATATTTGGCTTGGTGGTAGGGTTGTGTATCTCAGTCATAACACAGCACCCAGGAGGCCCTGGATTCAATCATCAGCAATGCAAAATAGAGGAGAGAAAGAAAGAAAGAAAAAAGTCTGAATTATTAAAAGAATTATTAAGAAAACAAAAGGCAAACCATAGTCTAAGAGAAAATGTTTTTAGTATATGAATTTAAAATATGTAAAGAATTAGTATATGTTTAGTATATGAATTTAAAATATGTAAAGAATTTCTAAAAATTAACAATAAAATGTAAACATGACAATTTTTAAATGGAAAAGAGATTTACTTCCTCTTTCAGAGAAGACACAGATATCCAATAAACCCATGAAAATATTATATCATCAGTGAAGTTCCACATAAAAGTAAAATAGATATCCTTAGACTGGAATGTTCAATTCACTGACGGCATCATACCTTGGGACAAATACTTCGGAAAGCAGTTTTCTAGCTTCTCACAAAGTTAAATACATACTTCCCTAGTAAACCCACCGTGCTACTCGTGCGTGTTCATCCACGTGAAGTGAAAACCTACGTGTTCACACAGCAGCATTACTCATAACAGTCAAAAGCTCTGACAGCTCTGCAGCTCATCAATGGGCGACCAGGTAAAGTACGTTCATTCATACCATGGAATATAGCTCAGCAACAACAGCGAATGAAAGCAACTACGTAGACGATTATTAAAAGCCGACTGAATGAAAGAAGCCAGGCATAAAAGACGTCATAGTTCCAACTCAAACATGAGGAACTTTGGAGGACAGAAATCGGAACAGTAGCTCCTCTGGAGGGCAGAGATTAAATCAAAAGGAGCACAAGGAACTTTCTGGGGAGACGCAAATGCTCTCATCTTGGACTGGGTGGTAACTATACTGGTGAATACATCAAAACACATCAAATGAACAGCTAAGATTTGTGTTTTTCATGAAAAAATGCCATCTCTACAAAGAGACTTATTTATAGAACAATCCCATATATTTGCTGGGTATTATTACTTATGTAATGACACATATTAAACACTTTATAACTGCACCCTACTTGGGGGGAGGGGAAGATGAAGATGGCACATGAAGTAAATTATAAAATAATGCAATGAGAGTTTGGCCCTGCAGTTCAGTAGTAGAGCGCTTGCCTGGCAGGTGGGATCCCTGGAGACCATCTCCAATACTGCAAATCCCAATGACAATAATTAAAATCAAAGCAAAACTCAACGGGTAAAGAGCAGGAAAACGAGGAAAGTGACTATAAAATTTGCACTTGAGATGAGAAAGGAAAGCAGATAGGCAGGAAGGAAGATGGGAAAGAAAAAAGAGGGGTGCGAAGGAAAGGGAAATGGAGAAGAAGATGTGTAAAAGGAGGAAGAAGTAATGAATGCCATCCGTGTTTGGCCTGCTCTTTCCAGCACGCTGTCCGCTCCTCTGCAGGGCACCGTGAGCTGCTGAGAGGGGGACACTTCTTACTAAGTCTTTGTATCTGCCTGCGGGCTGATGAGTGAGTCTGCAGGCCTTAAGCGACTGTATATCAAACGCCAGGTGTGCACTCTGAAGCACAGACGGCCCTTTCATTGGGACTCCAGGGAGGAAAACGCTGGCAGCATTTTATTGGAAACACTTTAAAGGCGGGGGCCTCTGTGAGTGCATCCAGCAGGGTGACCAAGGGTCTCAGTGGCCTCTTAATTATTAGGAGGGGCCTCCGAGAAGCCTCCATCTGCTGCACTACAGGTGCACGATGTGCTGATTTTTAAACACGCTCACTGTGCACACTTTTTCCGCAGGGTTCGTCACATGGAGCCACCACCTGCCTCTGCCTTCCTGTGCTGTTTCTCAGGCCTGCTTGCTGCCCTGCGCTGTGGCAGTCACTGATGTCCCTGGAGTCTGGAAGCTCCGTGCTCCCATTCTACACCTGTGAATTAGTTCTCCTCACCTGTTGTTGCAGACAGGTCAGCCAGTCCCTTCCTGATGCAGCCTGGTGAGGGGCAGGACAACTTAGTCACAGCCCTGCCTTTAAGGAGCCCAGGTCCAGAGTGGAGTCAGAAATGGAATTTTGAAGTGAAGTACCAAATGCTGAGTGACAGGTCACTCCTCCATCCCCTGAAGCATCTGAGTCCAGGAAAGGCTTCCCACAAATGGTTTCCCTGCTGAATCCCAGGGCGCAGATTTTTCTGACTCCATTATGCTGCTCTAAACTGGATCTTTCACACTCTAGACATCCCAGGACCCGCAGGGATGAGACCCAGCAGAGACCAGTGTGCTCCAGAAAGTCCCTGCTCCTGGCTGCCAGCCCAGCCCAGTGACCACAGGGAATGTCACAGACAGGGAAAGCTTTGTCACGAGATACCCCAGTCCTCATATCCAGCGCAACATAGTTACATGAGCCCCAGGACCAAAAGATCCCGGGTCAGTCCCACACTTTCAGGCCAGTGACTTGTGCCAAGTTACTCAAAGTCTCAACCTGAATTTCCTTGTCTCACAAAGGAGGTGGGTGTCACCCTCCTACAAGGTGGTCATGAGAATTTAGGTCATGGATGACAGCTCAGAGCCTCAAGGCTCTGCATGGGGTATAGCACATCCCACGGTCCTCTTCCTCTGCGAGGGAAGCAGGGATTTCAAAACTACTTCATAGAGGCCCAATTGCAGCTGGCTTGCTGGGGAAATGTGGCTTCCACATCTCAAAGAGAGTAGTATTTTCATCTTTTAAGCATCCACGGAGACATTATTCATGAATCCAATTTCTCTTTTTATTCTACCTGCAAATTACATTCTTATCATCATCCTGGAAAGGTAAATTTATTAGGGAGCACAGCCACAGATTATTAGAATCAATAAGTAGAAGTATCATCAACTGTGGATAGAGAATTTATTACATTTGTTTTACCATGACTCAGATAAATATAATAAGAGGAGAGAGAGAGAGAGAGACAGAGAGAGAGAGACAGACAGAGAGAGACAGACAGAGAGAGAGAGAGAGATATGGAGACAGACAGAGATGGAGATGGAGAGAGAGACACACAGGGAGATAGAGACAGAAAGAAACATGATGTCATCTCCCAGACTTCCACATCAGCTGTCTCTTATCTTAGTACCCACTCACAACCCACCTTAACCTATCTCAACTGAGCTCAACTGGAAGCCTTTCTCAAGCCATTGTTCTAGGACCTCAAAATATAAAAACACTCTATGTAGATATTCATAGAAAAATCAATGCATTGAAAATCAACAGAACAGAACAGAACCAAGAGTGCAGAAATAAGCCCAAGCACAATTAGCCAACTGATCTCTGACAAAGGGGCCAATCACACATACTGGAGATAAGACATTCTCCAACAAAGGGTGCTGGAAAAACTGATTACTACATGCACAAGAGTGAATCTGTGTCCATACCTCTCACCCTGCACTAAAATCAAGTCAAAATGTGTCAAAGACCTGGCAATGAAAACAAAAAACAATCTGCTAGAAGAAAAATTGGATAAACTCCTGAAGACATAGGCATAGGCAAGGACTTTTTAAACAGAACCTCACTTGCACAAGAAATAACACCAAAAAACAAATGGGATCATATCAAGTTAAAAATCTTCTGCAAACCAAAGGAAACAACCAACAGAGTGGAGAGACAACCTACAGAATGGGAAAAATTTTTGCCTAATACTCCTCAGACAGGGAACTAACACATAGATTATATAAAAACTCAAAGAGTAGACTGCTCAAAATAAAAGGCCCAATCAAAAAAAATGGGGAATTGCAATGAATAGACACTTCTCAGAAGTACAAATGGCCAATAAATACATGAATAAATGTCTAGCATCTTTGGTGATTTGATAAATACGAATGAAAACAACACTGAGATTCCACTTTACTGAGAACGGCTCTTATCAAAGGACTTAGAAAACAGCAAATACTGGTGAGATTGTGGTGGGAAGAAAAGGGACCCTTGCACACCATTGCTAGGAATGTAAACTAGTGTTGACACTATGGGAATCAGTATGAAAATTTCTCAAAACCTGAACATAGAAATTCCATTTCATCCACTATATGTCTTCTGGATCTCTCCCCCAAAGCGTTAAATCATTGTATTATAGGGGTGCATGCAAACCCACATTTATAGCAGCAAAACTTATAAATTTATAATAACTAAATCTTGGAAGAGACCCATATACCCACCAACAAATGAATGGATAAGTAAAACGTGATACATATGTCACATCTATGATGAGTGTAATTACTATATATCACAGATACACACTAATAAAACAGAAAGCCAGTTCACCTAAGGATCTGTTGTTGTCATGACAGATTCACCCAGTTTTCCAGCTGGGAAAGCATGTGTTCCTTTCCACTGCACCTGGCATTTTAGCACTTCTTACAGACGTGACAGAGGCAGGACCCTGGAGAGCCACCTCGAGCCACACCCTCAGGGATGTGTTGCTCTGCAGTCTCCTCCCCTGCCTACCCGGCAAATATTCCCAACATCATGGCTTAAAACAGCATAGAATATGTATTACCTTGCAGAGTTTCTGTGGTCATCCGCGAAGAGGCGAGGGCTCTGACTCAGTGCGGTTAAGCACAGTCCAGTTAACACACTTATCGTTTGAGGCAGGAGCTAGACCGTCTGCCTCCCAGAAGAAGCTCGCCTGGCTGTAGCAGGAGTCGGCCGCTCACCGTGTGTGCCTCCCCGAGGGCTGCTTGTGTCTTCACACATGGCATCCAGCTCTCCTGGAACCAGAGGTCCAAGAGGGGCACAGGGGAACCGTGGTGTCATTGCTACACCCTCCTGGGTCCCACGGACCATGCTTGTCCAGCACAGGAGAGAACTGTACAGGGACGGGGTCCTGAAGCTGGGGCTCCCTGGAGGCTGGCAACCAACCTGCCCCCTTTAGCTCCTAGAGCCCTCCCTCTGTGCCCCCTGCAGCTCCCGTTTCTGTGTCCGGTGAGCAGCCTGCCGCTGCCCCGGGCTCCCTCTCCTGAGCCCCGCTCCAGCAGCTCAGGGCCTCCTCCTGTCCCTTCACCTTGCAGCTAAGCACCAGGGCCCTGAGCCAGCAGCCGACATGCTCTGCAGTCAAAACCAGTCAGTGCAAACCCGTGGAAATGGCCCAAAGTGTGGACACTCTTAGAAATCTGTGACTAGAAAATTTTAAAAAGCTAAAGCAAACTTTGTTTTGGTAAATCAGTGATCCAATAAAACTGTGGCTGAAAAGGCTGAAGTAGTGACAAGACAGATGATATCTTTACCAAGGACTAGAAGGAAGTCCATGAAAATTAAAAACTTCCCAATGCAAAACACTGAAATATTGATACTATGCATAAAAGAAATACAATATATTCAGATTTTCCAAATGAGGTCAGGACAACTGTTCCTTAAGGTGTAAATGGGGAAACTGAAGCTATATGGGACTGGTCACTCCAAGAATTTGTCCTTTTGCAAGCTGGCTTTCAGGGTACTGCCCAGATGTGGAAAGGCGTCCGGTTAAGGCCCCGGAATGTGCGCAGGCTGAGCAGTGCCTTGCTCCAGCTTCCTTTGGGGGAGTCCAGGCTGGCTGCAGAGGGCAGGCTGAGGCCTCTCAGCCAGGGCTTCAGCCCTGACGTCCCCAACACCTCCATATTTGCAACCTTCAGCTCAAGCCTTCACTTCCTGAAGTCAGCTGTAGCCTCCAGATGAACCGATGTTGCATGCGTGGGTTGCACTAATAATACCAGAGCGGCACTGATTATCACAGCAGTCCTATTACAGCGGTATCACCATTCATCCCCCATGTGTCAGGCCAGGCTGCGAGGTGTCACAGAGCCACCCAGGAAGGACCCAAGTGAGAGTCCCAGCCTTGGCCTGTCTGACTGCGGACCGGATCCGGCCGTGTGCACATCGCCTCGGTGTCTGTCCTCCTCGTGTTCCTCGCTCTCCTCTTTGTCCTCCTCCACGTCCTCCTCCTCCTCAGTGCCATCGCCCCCCTCGTCCAGGTCACAGTTCACAGTCACGGAATTCTGCATCCCTGGTCCCCAGGATGGGCCATGCGGCTCCTGTGTGGGCTCTGGGTCAGGGGCGGGCCTGCCTTCCTCCCATCTGCTGAGCATCATGGCACCCAGTTTTGCACCTGCTCGGGACATCCCTTCTCTCTGGCCCAGGCAGAGCCAAATGCCCGGGTGCCAGAGCTGTTGCTCCACCTTGCAAACGCGCAGGCCAGACTGATTGATTGCGTCAGCTGCTCTCTGGAAAGGAAGGAGAATGAATCATTCCATGGAACTTTTAAACACCAGAGAGAAAAAAAGGAAACAAAATCCTTTCCAATGTGCTCTTTCTCTACTCATTCTCTATTTTACTTCTCTCTTCCTCTCTTCTCTTTTCTCTTCGTACCTTTCTCCCTCTCACCACCTGTGTGGCTCTGTATGACCTTATCTCTTTGTTTCCCTTTGGTCCTCTTGTCTGGATTTTCCTTTGAGTTTGGAGACCCATCAGAATTTCTTGTTGGACCCCTGAGGCATTGCCTAGTATCATAGGTGACAGTCATGGAGTAGCTGAGAAAAAACTGAACTCAACACTGTAGAAAACTACAGTGTAAATATATGTTTGTGTGTCTGTTTTGCAGCACTGGGATCTGAACCCTGGGGCTTTTTGTTCGTTTGTTTGTTTGCTTGCTTGCTTTTTTCCACTGAGCTATATCTTCATCCTTTTAATGCTTTTACTTTTTTCTTATTTTGAGACAGGATCTCACTAAAGTCTCAAAATTGTCCAGACTGGTCTCAAATTTGCAGTTCTCCTACCTTGGACCCATCTCGATTATCTGAAAAATTGGGTGATGTCTTTGAATTCATGTGTCATTGCTGTACTGCTCCTTAGTGCATTTTAGAGCAGAGAGAGGAGACTGTGGATGTGGGACTGAAAGGCTGGAGGAGCCCACTTACGGCTTCCCTGCTTCACAGAAGCCCCTCAGCTCTGGCCTTGGCTCTCCAGGCTGCTTGATGGTTCCCTGAGACCCCTACAGGTGACAGTCCAGGGGCTGCCCTATGTTTGTTGTGTTGAGAAGGAGCAGAGGAAACTGGGATATTCCATGGGCATCTCAGGCAGCTCTAGCCACTGTCTATACCCGCAGGGCACTGGAGGCCATGTGCGCCATGTTCTTTACATGCAGTGGCTCTTTAGAGGTGCCATGGGGTCAGAAGGACACTTTAGTGAGCATTCTTTCAAATCCCAAGTATATTCCAGGTATAGAGGCAGCTAGACCAAACCAATCCTGTACCTCTACGACAAATTATGAGAACTCAATTTTTATTCAAGACACACCATTGAAAATATGTTGTTCCTCTTAATTAAACTTTATTGTCCCCTGAAACTGTCTTTGCTATAATACCCTGGGAGACAGTTGCAGTAAATATCTAGAATAAGGCAGTCATCGTATTGCATTCTGGAGTTCATTTCTAGAATCTGTCCTCTGCTTCCATATAGAGAGTTTATTTCTTCCTGATCTGACCCTGGCTCTTTTTTGTTTCTCTCTTTGTTTTATATATTGCATTTTTTTTTAAGGAATAAAAACTAGCCAGCTCACTCTCCTCATTTCTGTGCAATTAGGGAGGGTCTACTGCACATCCATTTTAGAATGATAGATTTTCTGGCAAAGACTAGGACTAGGGTCAAGAGGAGAGCAGGAGGAGGTGGTGTGTTGGAGGGGATCTCAGCGGAAGAGGAAATGATGTGTGGAAGATGGAGCAGGATTAACAGAACATTACTTTCAAACTCAGTGGCCTGGGAGCCACTGCGGGGCCAAAGTAGCCCAGGGCAAAACTGCAAAGCAGCACATTTTATTCTGAGTCTCGCCTCTCCGTCTGCACAGTCTCTGACTTGGGCATTCTTTGCTTGCTTTATGCCTAAAAAGATATTGACTATCTGAGGTTTATATGTTGCTGGAGATTTTTTTAAAGTATTTTTTAAAAGCTAAGGCCACAGTCTTCCCATTTCGAAGAGCTGTGAAGTGCCCCTGTTGAACTCTGTTCTCACAGCACCTCAGGATCTTGACTGTAGACCTCGGCTGAGCAGAATTATAGCTCAACACATGTGGAATGAAAGGAGCCCCTGGCCCTTGGGGCACGTGGTAGCACAAATGCATGATAAAACTCTGTCTTTCTGATGGAGGAGGCCTGTGCATCCTCCCAGCCTTTGGCTTTAAACACCACGTTCCATGTGATGAGTCCACTGGGATGAGAAAGTTAATTTAATTTGACTTAACAATACATCAGTGCCATCGACGTGGTGACAGATGTGCCATTCCAAGTGCTGCTCTGGAGGGATAAGGGAGGCGGCCTGCCAACCCTCAGGAGTTGTCTGAGGAGGAGATGAAGCTTGCCTATGTGGGAGACACAAGGCAGGAAGCGGTGAGTGCCATCGGAGAGGCCCAGAGGTCTGGAGACTCAGAGGAAAGACAGATGACAAAAGGAAGGTTTTAAGGAGGGAGTGGCTTTGCCTTAAGGAATACTCAGCATCCATAGGGCAGAGAATCAGATGATGGATGATCTTGAGTGGTAGATGATGGAGTTTGGCTCTACCTAATGGGATAAGGGAAGAGATGCCAAACACAATGCCCACATGTCACAACTATCCAGTTCCTCTGCTGGCCAACTACACAAAGCCAAGGACATTCCAGTGATTGACTATGGCATTTTTCCTGGCCAGAAGCTGTTCTCGGAATCCAGATGCTTCTTGGTATAAGAACCATAAAGATCAAGCATGTTGTGGCAGCCATGGGGGTGCCCTTCGGGTCTCCCTACAAAAGAACCCCTGGGGCCTTCTCTGACATTGTTCCAGGGATCCATCATGGTGCCCACACCTGGGCACACTTCTGCCAGCTGTTCCCAGCCAACGGCTGACCACGGTAGCAGTGCTAGAACAAGACCACTCTTGCTCTCTGGAATATTCCTCTTATGGGCAGCTCTGGTCCAAGGCCTCCCACTCCTTAGTGGCTGGGACTTGCTGAGGGTTTCTGTGAGGCTGGGGACCCTCCTGCCCAGCCCTCTTTCCTTCCTGCCATTTTCCCTCCTACCCTCTTACCCTTTGCAGCTACCTTCCCACCCACGTCTCTTGCTCCTTGAATTACCAATTGGTTAACCTGCATTGAAGGAAAATCTTTCTTTGTCACCCTATTCCTGAAAATGAGAAACCACAGACAATAGCAAGGTGGGGAATGACATGCTCGGCATTAACCAGCAGCAGTGCACGCAGAACACATTCTTTCAGAATTAGGGAGACAAAGTAGGAACTATGGAGCTATCAGTCAGGTGGCAAAGGCTTGAACTAGGGCAACAGCAGTAGACATGTCAGTACAGCTGGCACTGTGACATTCGCTTCATCTTTCACCTTGGGAAACAATGTCCATCCGTCTATCACCATGGAAAACAATGGCAGATGGCAGGACTCTGAGGAAAGCGCACTGATGTGGAGTCGGAGCGCTTGGGCTCGGCTCCAGCACTAACTTGCTGTACACTATAGGAAACGACTCAGCTCTCTGACCTGGTTTCCATCACCTGGAAATGGACACAGTGGGTGGGATGAGCTGATCCTGAAAGCCACCCCTGTCACAGTGTGTGCCTCCTTTAACTTGCTCTGTGGCACACACACACAACCTAAAATTTACCGTCTTAACCCTCAGTGTAACTGTACGTTTCTGGGCCACTGAGCAAACTGTCACCACCATCCATCCCCAGGCCTTATTTACAACATCTCAAACAGAAATTCTGTCCCCAGGAAAGACTATGCCTCCATTTTCTCCTCTCCAACCCCTGGAAAGCCCCATTCTCCTTTCTATTTCTATGAATGTGAACTCTAAGAACTTCAAGCACGTGAACTCACAAACATCTGTCCTCTACTGTCCAGTCTGTTTCCCTTTACACAGTTTGCAAAAAGCCCATCCACGTTGCAGCATGTGTCCAAACATCTCTTTTTTTCAGGATAAATAATATTCTGTTGCCTGTATAGAGCGCGTTTTGTTTATCCACTCATCCACTGATGGG
>PVJX010046925.1:0-12095 GCA_004027295.1 Dolichotis patagonum | reverse complement strand
AAAAAAAAATACAAAGAATTAATGAATCAAAAAGCTGGTTTTTTGAGAAAATAAACAAAATTGACAAACCTCTAGCCAACCTTATAAAGAAAAAGAAAGAAAAAACCCAAATTCATGCAATAACGACCAAAAAAGGGGAAATTACCACAGATCCCATGGAAATTCAAAAGATCATGAACACCTACTTTGAAAATCTCTACTCACATAGAAAGGAAAACACAGAGGAAATGGACAAATTTCTAGAAACATATGAACTACCAAAGCTCAACCAAGAAAATATAGCAATTTTGAATAACCCAGTATCAGCTATTGAAATTGCAAATGGAATAAAAAACTTACCAACAAAGAAAAGCCCAGGCCGTGATGGATTCACAGCTGAATTCTATAAGAAATTTAGAGAAGACTTGATGCCAATACTCCTTAAACTCTTCAATGAAATTGAAAAGAAAGCAACCCTCCCTAATTCATTCCTGGAGGCAAGTATTACTCTGATACCAAAACCAGAGAGAGACCCAACCAAAAAGGAGAACTATAGGCCAATCTCACTAATGAACATTGATGCAAAGATTCACAATAAAATACTAATAAATAGAATGCAGCAAATCATCAAGAAGATTATACATCATGACCAAGTGGGGTTCATTCCAGGAATGCAGGGATGATTTAACATACCCAAACCAATAAATGTAATACACCACATCCACAAAGCCAAAAACAAAAACCACATGGTCATCTCAACAGATGCAGAAAAAGCTGTCGATAAAGTCCAACACATGTTCATGATAAAAACCCTTCAGAAACTCAGGATACACAGTGTCTACCTCAACCTTATAAAGGTCATCTATGACAAACCAACAGCCAATATTATACTAAATGGACAGAAACTGAAAGCTTTCACTTTAAAATCAGAAACAAGACAAGGATGTCCACTATCACCACTCCTATTCAATATAGTTCTGGAAACACTAGCCAGGGCAATCAGACAAAAGAAAGAAATAAAAGGAATAAAGATAGGAAAGGAAGAAGTTAAATTATCTCTATTTACAGATGACATGTAGAAGATCCAAAAAAACTCCATTAAAAAACTACTAGAAGTAATAAACAAGTTCAGCAGTTGTAGCTGGCTACAAAGTCAACACTCCAAAATCAATAGCATTCCTGTACAAACAAGAAATTCACTGAAAGAGAAATTATGGAAATATCGCCCTTCACAATAACATCTAAAAAAATGAAATACTTAAGAATCAACCTAACTAAAAATATAAAAGACCTTTATGCTGAAAATTATACTATGTTAAAAAAGGATATTGAAGAGGATATCAGAAAATGGAAAGATGTTCCATGCTCTTGGCTAGGAAAAACCAACATTGTGAAAATGGCCATACTCTCCAAATTGTTATAGAGATTTAATGCAATCTCAATCAAAATACCATTGACATACCTCACAGATCTAGAGAAAACACTCCTAAAATTCATTTGGAACAAGAAGAAACCTAGAATAGCAAAAGCAATTCTGGGCAATAAAAGCAAAGCAGGAGGCATCTCAATTCCTGACTTGAAACTGTACTACAAAGCCACAGTGATAAAATCAACATGGTACTGGCAAAGAATAGACCTGAGGATCAATGGAACAGATTAAAAGATACAAGTATAGGTACAAAGACACTCAGCCACCTGATATTTGACAAAGGGGCTAAACATGTTCACCGGAGGAAGGATAGCCTCTTTAATAAATGGTGTTGGAAAAACTGGCTCTCCACATGCAGAAGACTGAAACTAGATCCATGCCTATCACTATGCACACAACTAAAGTCTAAATGGATCAAAGACCTAAACATTAAAACTGAAATACTAAATCTACTAGAAGATAAGGTAGGTAGAAGTCTTGGAGACATAAGCATAGGCAGAGAATTCATGAACAAAATGCAAACTGCACAGGAAACACTTCAGAGAATCAATAACTGGGATCTCATATTATTGAAAAGTTTCTGCACTTCAAAAGAAATCACCAACAGAGTGAAAAGAAAACCCACAGAATGGGAAAAAATTGTAACCAGCAACCCCTCAGACAAAGGACTCATATCAAGAACATATAAAGAATTGAAAAACATCAACCCCACCCCCCAAATTCAAAGACCCTCTCCAAAAATGGGCAGCTGAGATGAACACACAGTTCTCAGATGAAGATATACAAATGGCAAACAAATACATGAAGAAATGTTCACCATCACTGGTCATTCAAGAAATGCAAATTAAAACAACATTGAGATATCATCTCACACCGGAAAGAAGAGCTGCCATCAAGAAATCAACTAATAACAAATGTTGGCGAGGCTGCGGGGGAAAAAGGAACACTGCTTCACTGTTGGTGGGAGTGTAGACTGGTGCAACCACTATGGAAATCAGTATGGAGAATTCTCAGAATACTAGGACTGGAAGTTCCATTCAATCCAGCTATTCCCCTCCTGGGTATTTTCCAGAACTGAAAAGTTCGTATCACAGTGATATATGTGCACCTATGTTTATAGCAGCCCAATTTGTGATAGCTAAATCTTGGAAACAACCAAGATGGCCATCAACTGCAGAGTGGATGAAAAAGATGCAGTGTTTTTACACAATGGAATACTACTCAGCTATAAAAAAGGATGCTCTTGAGGCCTTCATAAGGAAATGTAATCATCTTGAGGCCATCCTCATTAGTGAAATAAATAAGAATTATATTTATAAATATCACATTGTTTCTCTAGTGTAAAAAATAATAAGAAATGTAAGAGTAATAAAACCCAAAATGTATAATTGCTACTGTAAAAAAGCGAGGAAAAGAAAGTGCTCTAAAGGATATAATTGCATTTAAGTGTGTAAGATAGATGACCATACTACTGTTTTTGTTAGATGGTTGAGCAGAACCGTTAACAGTCTCATTGTTTGAATGTGTACTTTGTATGTTTTAACTTTGTAACCTGAACAACTATTTCCAATGATGAGAGTATGTAACATATCAAGTGGCGATTTCTTAGTGTTTTTGTTTTTTTGTTGTTGTTATTGTTTTGAGGGGTTTTTTTGTCTCTTTGTCTGCTTTTTTGTTTTTGGTTCTTTTATTTTTTTCCTTTGGAATTCTGTATTGTTGCTACCATTTTTCTGTTTTGTCTGGTTTTTTTTTTTCTCTTTAAATAAAATTTTAAAAAACTGGTATCCATTTTGGAGGAGGAAAGACTAAAAAGATTATAAATTTAAATTTTTAGGAAAATTCAAACCTTTTGTTAACTCCTTCAACTAGGATATGGTATTAAATAGCTAGCATTTTTAAATTATATCTAGCACCTAAAGTTACATGTTCTTTTTGTACATTTGAACAATTTTATCTCACAGGTTTACATTAAGGGATTAGAATCCAAGACCATTTCTTTCATCTTACTCATCTTCCAAATATAACCTTAGTAGAACCAAGTAGAACCTTAGCTGCTCAGTGTTGCTTTTAAGTTTCTGTCCAGAAATGTTATTTTTATCTAGCCTAATTTAAGTAAATCATATTAAGCAAACTTTTAAAAAGCATACTTTTTTTATAACCAAAATTTAAGTGCCTACCTCTAAATCCTCAAACTATTAGCCAGTGACCTCTGGGGGACTGAGAAAATGTGCAGCCAGAGTTAGAACCATCTTCAAAATAACACTTATTTACCATCTCGTTCTTATTGTTCCACAGGCACACAGTAAGATTTTCAAAAGGAACAACACACTGTATCATCCATCTATCAGCTAATGGAAAACATGCCTGTATCCACTTGTGTTTTAGAATTTTCTTGATTTTAACTTATAATACAGAAATATTATCGAGAACGCCCACATAAACAAAGGCACTTTGGGGTCTTCAATATTTTTTAAGAGTTTAACAGGGTCTTAAGACCAAATAGTTTTGAGAACTAATGCTCAAAGTTTCTTTACAATCATTATCTGATATGAGTTTAAGCTTACCCTGACAAAGTATCGCATGATCTTGTTCTGGAAATCTCCAGGAGGTAGCAATAAATATAATAAGACCTCACACAAATCCCTTAGGAATCCTAAAAATAGAAAAAGTAGCTATAATAACATTAGAAAAACTTAAGTTTTCCACCTAATTTTAATATAGGGCACATTAGAAAGAGAAGTAAGTAGTTCATAGTTTTACTAGCTTATTGAGTAATTAATACACATAAGTATTCATTAAGAATTCCTTTACTGTTCCACAAATACTATACATTACTCAAACTAATTATTAATTGTTGTGTATTTTGCAGTTTACCACACATTATCATTGCACACTTTAAAAGTTACTTGTGCATCTGAAGATATACCTGTAATTCTTCTCTCAAAGAAAAAAATCTCCATTATCTTAGTAGGCAATAACAAACGAAGAGTATACTATTTATTGATTTAAAAGAACTCAAATTTATATAAATATACATATCACTGTATCTTCTACTTAGAGTCAACTACAATTTCACAGTAGTGCTAAATGAACAGACAAAAACTGAATTTTATAATTAATGTAAAAAGTAAAAAGAAAAATTAGAAAAGAAAATCAAAGGGAAAAGTTTAGCACATTTTCAAAATCTAAGAATTCCCATGACTAAAAATACTGACACATCCTAGGAATAAAATTAAAGATAATCCTGTTAATTAAATAATATGCCAAGCAGCAAAGACTCAGTTTTAAAACTGGGCAAAGATCTTCAAGTAAAATTTGCCTATCTAAGCCCCCATAAAAAAAAGGACAAGTGCATTCAAATCTATAAATTTTATTTGAAGTCATATAATTATTCTCTTAGAAAACATTTTAGGTTTACCAGTTGTACTCTTAAAGTTAAATAGTAAAGTCAAGGGAACAATTACTATAGCTCATAAAATAAAAATGATTGATTATAAAACATGTTTGCTATATTTTTAAAAGAAGGTTGATCTTTTATCATTAAAACTGAAAAAAATGTATGAAAACTACTTGTAAGAGTTAAAATGCATTGTTTTCATTATGTTACTTGTTCTGTATAAGAATAATTACACTTTCAGATGTGGTCTGCTACTTGTCTTTAACCAGTTAATACTATCAAAAAGTTATATTAAAAAGAAAACCTTCTTCATCTTTGGGAGAAGTGCACACTAGGTCACGGCAAACTTCCTTTTCCATTTCAACTTCAACTTCAAAGAAGGAATCTATAAGATCCTCTGCTGTACCCGGAAACGGAAAGGAACAATTCAATATGTAAAAGTGATAAAGGAAAACTGACTTTTAAATTCTAATTTTCAAATGACGTAAAGACAGTACCTTTCATTTGATCATCTTTCTCTGTTATTCTCTGTTGAGCCTTTCTGAATACTCTCAGGTGTGTGCCAAAATCATCTACAATTCGTGTAGTAAAATAAGGTTGCCAGTCTATTTCTTTTGACCTTATAAAAGACACATCACACAAAAGCATACAAAAAAAGGTCATTTTAATGACGACTGACACATGATTATCACAAAGCCTGCAAATTTATACTGATTAATTTTTACATCGTAGACTCCATATGACTCAAAGTATGTTCTATTTCCCTAAGTCACCAACCAATATTATTCGAATTGTGTGTCAAAAAGGTACTATCTAAATTCCTAAAACACGAAAATAATTTTTCTATTTAAATCTGAAATGAGTTTGACCATGAGTATATCACACATTTCTCAACCCAAGTTAAAAAAATATACAAGGATCCCAAACTGTTTTGTTTGCTTAAGTGTTTCTTCTAAATCTGTTCTGAATTCTCCATATTTTTCTGTTTAGTTATATAACCTAAATTCTCAACAAAAATACAATACCACTGGCCCTGAATCAAGGTCAGCAGATTGCTATAGCTGCTGGTTTCAAACAGGAGCCTAAAGAGGATCCTTTCTGTGGTCTGTTGGCCATTTTGGAACTTTGGAAATGTAATGGTCAATTCATCAGAAAGAAATAGCGACTGTGAGTGTGGCAGCCTTCATCGGCATGCAAGAGAGAGGCCCTGGCGTCTGGGGACCTGCACCATGCAGCGACCTGGGGTGCCAGGAGAACAAGGAACTCCCCCCCTCTCTGGTGGGCGGCTGTGAGTGTGGCAGGCTTCAGCAGCCTGCAAGACAGAGACCCTGTCATCTGGGGACCTGCACCATGTGGCGACCTGGGGTGCCGGGGGAACAAGGAACTCCTCCCCTCTCTGGTGAGCGGCTGTGAGCCTGCCAGCCTGAGGGCTGAGAATCAAACATCTCGTGTCACGTCCGGTCCTCCGTCCCGTGTGTGTGTGTGTGTGTGTGTGTGTGTGTCTGTGGTCCCCCCCACCCACTCAGCAAGTGGGAGCCAGTGAACTGGACATCTTGTGAAAGATTGGCTATGTTGTTTTGTATGAACTTTCCGTATACAAAGATATGGACAACCATTTGGAAGAAAACAACAATATCATAGATAGTGAAGATCTCTGGTTGTCTAGCTTTGAAATTTATGCTTTCTTATGTCCCATTTTGTTGTGTTAAATTTTACCCCCTTTAAAATAAAAAAGTCAAAAAAAATACAGTACCGTTCTCCTGTTTGTATACTACCACTTAAAAACATAATCTTCAGAAATAACCAAACAGAAATGATCTACTTAAAGATAGATATTTTAGCCAGGCGTTGTGCCATACACCTGTAATCCCAGCTCTTTGGAGGTTGAGGCAGGAGAATCACCACAGGTTTGAAACCAGCCTTGGGTACATAGTGAGTCAAGGACACCCTGAACTACTACATGGCAAGACCTTATCTCAAAAAAAAAAAAAAAAAAAAAAATTGGGCCGGGGATTTAGCTCAGCGGCATAAGTAACTGCCTGGCAAGGGCAAGGTCGTGAGTTCAATCCCTGGTACAAAAAAAAAAAAAAAACCTGACACAATAGAATAGCATCTATATAGAAGACAGCCTTTAGAATACCCCTAAAAAAAAGTTATTTCTAAATTTCATAAAAGTTACCTAGTACTCTATACCAAAAGCTACATACCTTAACAAACTGCTAATTCAAAACCTCAGTAAAACTGAAACAGATAATACAGTGTACCCTCGAGTTATGACTGGGCTAATACACAACTTGAGTTATGATCAGAATTTTAGTTTTAACTTACAACCAATGTCTTGAGTTACGACCCGAATGCCAGCTGCCTGTGCTTCCAGATGGTCTCAGATACAAATTTAATACTTAAAAGAGTTCTGGAAGGAACATTACAACATCCTTTCCTATATGTGGTTAACTGAGAAACCCTTGGCCAATGTCTCTAGGACACTGAAGTCTGCCTGAATACAGGAGACTTTGAAGGCTGTGTAGAGAAGCCTGAGCCTTTGACAACTTAAGTTACAACCATCCTTGGGGAACACACTGAGTTTGTAAGTCAAGGGCCCAATGTACAATTACATATCTCCTGCAATTAACTAACGTTTTTAAATAAACATTTTTCTCAATGTTGTTTTTCTCTAAATAGTAGTACAATCAATTCACCCTTTCTAGAACATACTAAGTTGATAGAAGGCAAGGGGTCTGTTCTTGAAGATATTTAACAAGGGGTTAACTAAGGGTATTGGGGAGCCAAAAAAGTACACTATCATTCAGTGATGATTACCAACACATGTATAATAAAGAACTGATGAAGCAGTTGATTACTGTCACTTTTTGAAAAGAAACTTTTAAAGAGTGGTGATGGCATTGAGAAAATAACAGATGGCTATTTTTTAAAAAAGTTATTTACTCACATATTAGCACTTCTAAAGACACACTATGATTTGTTATACACACAAAAAGATTAAACTTTGCCTGGTAAGTGTAAGGTCCTGAGTTCGATCCCCGGTACCAAAAAAAAAAAAAGATTAAACTGTGAACACAGAAACAAATTAACCGGTAAAGCCTCACCCACTCAAAGATCTGAAGAAGACAACATTATTTAGACTATAAAAGCCAGGTAAATAACTACATAATCAGGTAACAACACTCAGCTTCAACATGAAATCTAAAAAAAAAAAAAAATCTAGCTCAGACATGGTGTACTCCTGTAATCCCAGAATTTGGGAGTCCAAGGCAGGAGAATCATTTGCAGACCAAGTGAGTCCAAGGCCAACCTAAACTGCATAGCAAGATCCTGTCTCAAAAAGACCAAAACCAAAAACAAACAAACAAACAAAAAACCCAGCAATTTCAAAATCCTTCATTTGTTTAAAAAAATATAAATTCACAATCTGGGTATGCATCTTTCAAAAACCTTTGTATGGTTATTTACTCAAAGTCATCCATACTTGAAAATTCTACAAAAGCAGAATTTACTTAATACAGAACATTAGCTCATTAACCCACAAATGGTTCATTTTAACAGATTTAGAAGAAAACAGAACAATGTTTCAAGTTATACTTATTCTGTTTCACAGTAAATTCTACGTACCAACATTTTCAAACAAAATAAAATTTACCTTTTTAGAAGGCAATTCAAACCCATCTCAATTCATTGTAATGGCATTTGAAATGAGGGCCATCAACAGCAAATACATACACTATATAAAAACGATTTCAGGCTGGGAATTCAGCTCAGCAGCGTAAGCACCTGCCTAGCAAGCATAAGGTCATGAGTTTGATCCCTGGTACCAAAAAATAAAAATAAAAATAAAAACCAAAACCAAACAAACAAAAAAACTATTTCAAATCCAGATTTATATTTTCAGTATAGGAACACAACGAGGGTGGAGAAAATGGGAACCAACATTCTGCATCTCTACCCAAGAAGTTATTTTTCCACTTCTTAACTTTTTTTCTCCAATGGCTACATGCAAACTCAACAGAAATTTGAAGGAACTTTTCTAAATTGAGAAGAACAACAGTAGTATATTGCTTCCTACTTATAAATAAAATACACAAAGTACTTCTAATATTTGCTTCAACAATTTAAAAAAAACTTGATGACAGCATGAAAGCTTCTTAAAATTATGATGAAGTACTTCTTAAAATTATGATATATACAAAATGGAATGTAAATAAGCCCAATTATGTAATGGTCACACCTTCTTCTATTATATTTATAATACAGCATTCAACTGTCCCTCTTTATATCAATTATTCTTAAGTTATACCCACAGTCCAAAATTTTTTTCATTGTTTAAAATATTCCCCCAAATGACAATTAGTAAACATGTGAAATGTTACACAATGATTCCTGTTACCAACACTTTCATTTTTTTAAAAAAACTGTATCTTGAATTGAAAATAAGAGCTTATTTCTTATACAGTGTTATGATTTAGCTCTAGAATGGTCCCTAAAACTTTCACGTCCTCAGAGGCAGGGTTTTGGGAAGATGACTGGATTCATTTACTAATGAGCTCAGTATCTGCACGTGCTATTCGGAGGCAAAGCCACGTTAGAGGGAGGTCACTGGGAAAATGATCAGGAAGGGTGTACTCTTACTCCTTTCTTTCTGTTTCCTGACCACCATGACATAAGCAGCTTTTCTCCACTGCTTTCTTCTTGCTTGGAGCCTGCCATCTATAGACTGAGTTTTCTAAAAACTGTGAACCAAAATAACTTCCCCTTCTAAAGTTGTAGGTGTTGGGTATTTCATCCCAGTGATGACAAAGTGACCAGAACATAAAGCCAGGAAAAGTAATACAATCAACTTTAACTTTAAAAAATGAAATGTACATTAGGTCATTGAAGCTTGCACATCTCAACAGAAAGATTGCAAGAAAGAATTAAAATGCGGAAACAGAAATACAATTATTAGGTCTTAACTAGAGCATGAAAGCAAAGCAATACTATAAAGCATATTTACTCTGAGCTTAAAATATTGTGCGCCTTATCTCTAACACTATCATCCTACTCCTCAACACATCCTACAAGCAAGTTTCCCATATCCACTGTCTGTTCTCCAACCCGTTTCATAAAGCAGCCGGCGTTATCTCTTTTAAAAAAAAAAAAAAAAAACAGCAGCACAAAATGAATTTTAAAACTCTTCAGTATCTTCCCTTTATTCTCAGGGCTAAGTATGAACCCAGTCTCTCAGATCTTTCATACTTATCCACTAGCTTATTTCCTCATTGTTCACCTAGCTCAACCTCTCCCTCCCGTCTGCAGACACACATGCTTTCTTCCCATTTCTCAAACTAAAATATGACTCCTCCCACTTAAATGCCTCTGCCAAGTGTGTTCAACCCTACCCACTCTCCACAAATTTCCTTCTCCCACATTTACCTGAAAAGTCCCACTTATACTTCAGAGTGTATCTAAAATGTCACTTCCATGTAGCAGACTTCATAACTCCCACCCTCTCTACTCTTCTTAGGACTAGACTATTCCACTATTCACGTACTTTGATTCTCCAGTTTTATTTTCTAATACCTCCAAACTTTTCACTTTTTATAGCACTCAAAACCTGAAGCAAATACTTTCACTGTTAGAATAAAAAACAAAACTTAGGAAGGCATGGCCTTTGTTTTACTTGATTGTGTCTGTTTTATTCCCATTTGTACCCCTAGTGCTAAATAATGTGCTGAACACGGGTGCACTCAATACATATTCACTTATTGATTCCTCTTCCAGGGCCAAAGCACTCTTCACCAAGTGCTTGGATAAAAGCAACAAGAGGCACATAGAACAGTGCTTCTACACTACTTTCAGTTCTAAAACAACACATATATTGCAAAGCTCTTCCTGAGAAAGGCAAGGAACATCACAAATATATGGGCTCAAATTGAGATGACCTAAATTGTTTCAATATGACATCTATTCTAAGCAGAGTACAGCTCTTCAGTAGCAATACAAAACACTATCAAAATTATTATTTCTGCAAAGAGCACTGGACTAACACAAAGTCCTTGATTTGAATAGAAGACCCAGCAACTCATTAGCTATAAAACTCTACAAAACACATCTGTTCTCAGGGTTTATTTTCTATCAGGACACTTAAACAGCTTTTTATCCATGATTACATGAAATAAGTAACACAAGAGAACACACAAAGTATATAAAAAAAACTGGTAACTAGTCAATAGGCAAATCCAAATATCTGATCAATGGCAGTCATGAAAACAGCTCAATTTAACTTAGTTATATATAAATCAACAAAGGAGTAAGACTTTCTTTGACTCTCTCGTTGAGCAGTACTCACATGTCTCACATAGATCACAAATTGCTTACATGTGAAAGCTACCATTCCCAGTTTCTTTACAATCACACGAAAACCAAAGACACCTGTGAACAAATCTGAACTGTAGAGTCTTTTAAGACTTTTAAGACAAACACAAAAGACAACTATAATTCAACTATAATCTACAACTAGCTCTGAAAATTCCAAAGCAAGTGACTTGGTCTTCATAGAAAAACCCTGCCATATTCATAGTCCTTTAATCTAAAATTAGCAATTAATTAAACTGATGGTAATGAAAGGTGTAACTGGGAATGCACCGTCTTAGAAATAAACACAACTTTCAACATGATTATCTTTTCTCCTCTAAATCACAAATCCTCACATCACGCCACAGAATAAGAAATTAGATTCTCTGAGGTAGGGTCCATGCATCATAATTTGGATAAGCTTAAAACCCAAAAGAAAGGAACAGAAGTGGACAGTAACAATACTAAGTCGTCTAGCAGCATAGCTTTAATTCTAGAAGTATTGGTTAGTATATCATATTTTGATTTGAATATTTTGAAGAAAGCAGAAATAAGCAGAGATGAATTAAGCAATGTATAATAATATAAATAGACTTCATTAAGGAGGCTGCACTTCAATCTTGTATGAAAAGTACTATACGGGAGACTAAAGGGTATAAGAACGAGCTTAAGAGGGAAATGAACATGGTAGACATATGCAAGAGTCATCTTGTAGACTTGCCTGACCAGAGAAGAGGGTGACCATATGGCAGTAAAGGCAATCTTCACATTCATGACAGAATACTTACCTGGAATAAGTGCCTCATGTCAAAATGATAAAAATAAAAGCGAATTTTCTCATAGAAATAATCCTGTAAGAAATGTTATTTTCTTAGTGCTGTATTATTTTTTCACAGCAATGACTACAAAAACCTTATTTAAAAAGAGTAATCTGCTGGGAAT
>PVJX010046924.1:0-12082 GCA_004027295.1 Dolichotis patagonum | reverse complement strand
GATAGGGGTCACAAATTGCAGGCACCTCTGGCTATTAAAACCACACACCTACTCTCCGTGGCCATGGTGGCAGACTGTTTTTTGGCTCAAAGAAAACTACCAAAGGCTGGACCCCGGGGTAGTTGGTGGAAGGCGACTGTCTGTCTGGTATCTGTCTATCTGCACCAACTTCTGTTGGCCCTGCCTGCTTGAGTTCTGATGTAATTCAGCAGCTTCTAAGCTCAGCCTGCTGGAGAAATCACTGCCAGATTTGATCGATAGTTTAATTGTAAACTTTGGGAACAATAATGGATAATTTGGCTTGAACCGTCCATTATAAGCAATGTTGTCTAGGAGAGAGCCTTCAAAATTAAACAAGAGTTGGGCCACATTATTGCATTTGTACAACTCACCCAGAGTTAAATAAATCCCCCTTTATAAATGCTGTCTTGGCACTCTGTGGAGTTCGATAAACACAAGCCCAGGCAGAAGGAAGCAAGCAAGAAAATAGCAAAAAAATAAAGTAAAAACTATTTACCTGCTGGTTTCTGTTGAAAACACTATTATTATATTACCAGAATTATTCTTCAACATACTATTTTAATAATAATCCAAATAAGTAGGTGAATTATTTTTCAGAGAAAGTTTTATGTTTAATGAAAATCGATGCTAATGAAACTTTAAAAAAACTGATTGTAAATTAGTTATAGGGAAAAACAAGTCCTACAATGGCCAGGGCACTGCTAACTACTGAGCAATAGATTTTCCAAGGCATGAGCAAGATATTTCAGACATCAGTTGTTTCTTCATGTGGAAGCTATTCCAAGAAATGATAGGAATGTTAATGCTCATCATGTTGTTAAAATATTATTAAAGAAAGAAAAATTTAGGTGGCATTTAGGGTCTGGCCCTAAGCCAGGACTTGCTGTCTTGCTATTGTAGGAATCAATAGTAGATTTGCCTAAACTAGCAAAAGAGATGTCTTGGATTAAACCCTGCACATCCAACTAGGAGAGTCAAACCCTCAGGTAGAGCGTGGTTCAGGGCACAGCCTAGCTGGGTGGCCCACGGCAGTGTTTTCCAAGGAGATTTCCAGCAGAAGATTGAAAAGTGTAATTATGCAGGATAGAAGGATTTATAACACAGGGCTTTAAAATGGACAAGGGACTCTAAATATCCCTGGATCCAAAGACCAGTTCTGTGACCTCCTCACTATGATTTTGATGCTAGATCAACTTACCCATGGTCTCCATTTACCAAAAGTTCAACTTAAGCATAATAGTGACCCTCACTTTGAAAACTTATCACAGGGTCAAAAAACTGATGCATGAGAATCAAAAGGAACCATAGAAGGTATCTGACAACTGCCAGCTGAATAAATAATAATAGTAATTGCATCTTTCTTTCACCAGTGGTGAGTTGTTGGTTTTCAGCAATTGCTTAAAAAGTCTCTCAATTTCTGACTGTTTTTTGTTAGATAAAGGAGACTTTTGTTTGACATAATTGGATTTTCCAGTTTATGTTTTATGCCAATCTTTTTTTTTTTTTGCTATAGCCAGCATTCTGTGCCACTGGGCCAACGGGGAGCAGAAGGTGGGCTGATAGCTTGTGGAGCACAAAGCACTTCCTGCCATCACTCCCTCCTATTGTGTCACCTTGGCCAGTGTGATAGCAAATTATGTTTAGGTCAGTTGTAAATCCTAGGCTCCACCAGTTCCAACCCCTTACGTGTAACTCCCCCAGGGCCACTGAGTGCTATCTGCATTCTCAGGGCTGTCCCTGGGTCCCTGGATTAATCCCAAACAGGGAAGACCTGGGAAGAGGTTGACCCATTTTGGTTATCGGCATAGGCTCTGGAATCAAGGCATTTTGCAACCTGCATTCCAGGTGAGCGATAGAGTAACTGTAACCTTGGCTTTGCCCTCAGTGACTACAAGTTCTGCTTTTCTTATTTATCCAGATAAAGACAACAGCGTTTACCTCAAAATAGCAGAAAGGATTAAAAGAAATCAAGTATATGAAATTCTTATCAAAGAGTTAACAACTACAATTGACTACTGTAAATATATTAATGTTTGTACTAGTCATACTGAAGCAATATTTCAATTTTTCTATAATGACTGTTCATGGTTCCTGGATTCAAGTGTATCATGTGTTTAGCTACTTCTAATGCAGTTTCTGCTCTGTCTCCATATTCTAGAATTGTTATCACTGGCAATATGCCCTGGGCTCCAATTTTTGTTTAAAAAATGGGGGTGGCTTATCTAGATCATTTTTCTATAGTTTACACTACAAGCACCCCATAAATCTATGCCAAATAAAGTAATAATGAGGTAAGTTACAGGTTACCAAGACAATTATAGCATCTGGATAAATAATTGCATCATTTTAACAATCAATTCCTGGATCCTTTTAACAATAAATGGTCAAAATTTACCTGGAGGAAAAGGCTCCAGATGAAATGGATAGCATGAAAAAGTGAATTATGCACAGAAACGGGGCAACAAATAGGAAGGGCTCTAGAAACTACATTACATAAAAAAACCACTAGAAGGAGAACTAGGAGGAAATGTCCAGGAGAGATAGCTGTCCTAAAGAGCTAGGAAAGAGAATATAAAGTGGTCAAAACCAATACCAAAAGAAATAGTAACTTCCATCCCTTTCCAACACTCATTGCTTTAGCATCGTGAAAACACCTATCCCAGAGAGAAGAGAGCCTTGCGTTCTTGGAATCTATGGACTGTATCAGTATAGGGGTTGGCATGAGGAGTTTTGTTTTAAGGAAAGCTATGGGATTAAATGGCCCCAAATATCATTCTGTGTCTGACTTTATGATCCAAACATGCTTCAGGTAATTCACGCCTTAAAGAGCTTCACTGAGTCTCAGAAGCTGGTATCGCCCAATGGATTTGACATCCAAAAGCAAGGAGGGTACCTTAGCCTATCCATGAGCCGTGGCCCCTGTGGGGCTTGGTTGCACACGTTTTCTTCTTGTACCATCACTAAGTGAAAAGGCCAAAGCAGCATCAGCATGCATGAAGATAAGAGCTTTGAATTTTTGCAAAAATGCTCCTCTATCCTTGGTCACTACAAATGCAAAATGTACCCATTTTCATGAAAATTAGCAACATACGGACAACCACAACATAAAACTTCTTTATACATAATAAGCAGTAACTTGCTTTGTAAAACACTTCAAAGACAATTCCTACATAAGGATTTTTTGGAAAAGAATCTCTTTTCCTCTATTTGAGACAATTTTCATTCGGATCCTTATTTTTATTCATTTTTCAAAGCTTCTTCTCTCTGTTACTTAAGATCATGAATCTTCCCATTCATGGAGATATCTAATGCCTCTCATAACCAGATTTAGTCATAAAATTTCTTCTTTTCTCTCCTTTTTGTAGACATTTAACTTCACTCACAAGGAAACTCAGGATGGATAAACCATTCTTTGCATTGTTATCAACAAATACTTATTTGTTATTGCAATAGACTATGACAATAAGTTATTTGCTGTTGACCAAATTTTGACAGTGCCATAAAATATTTTAACTTGAACCAACATGGGAGTAGATGATCAAGCAGTCATTTCTCCTAAAGAGTACCCAGAGCTGCCTAGATGCTCTTTTCCCAGAATGAAGAACCCTCCAGGGATTTGATATGGAGGACCATTACTAACAAGATGTAACCACTCTGCATGATTTTGATGAAATATACAGTATGAAAATGCATGTAAAATTGGAATGTTTGCAAACATGTGCTGCCATTCTTGACCCTTTACAAGACCATAAATTAAGGTGCTCACTCTAGGAATGTTTGCTAAAAATACTTTTATATGGCCTCCTGACTGGGATGACTGGCACATATGTGAATCAAGTAAATTAGTTCCAGCAGTCAGAAGTCTTTGACCTGCATTCAGTCAAACAGGAGTTACAGTGAGTATGTGCAAAGCAACCCAGCAATGCAATCTGGGGTTGAATAAATGACTGAGCTTTTATTTATAGATACTATCTTGTTTCTTAAAGTCAAAACTCTTAGAAATCTTTGGATATTTTCCAAAGTGAATTAAAACTGATCATTTAGTTCAATTTGTTTTCTAATAATAGGATTTAATTAAGATGGACTTCTGAGATTTTTTTTCATTTCTCTGTTATTCTTTACAATTCTGTATCTTATAATCAGATACTCCATCATACTGGCATCTGTCAGGTCTCAGGAAGTTTCCGAAAATGAGATTCTGGAGAGGTCACACTTGCAAGGACTAATAGATAGCCATGATCAGTTCACTGGGAAACTATGGGATTCTTGCCCTCAACCTGATTATAAAGACTTTTCCTGAGAAAGATAGAAAAAAATTCTGTATTTTAATTTCAGTTACTTTTTAGTAAAATGCTTTCCTGTTTGAAATAAAATTCCTAGGTTCATTAGGATTAAAAGTGAGATTGTGACAAATACTGTAAAGTATGTCTCTTTCTTCATCAATACCTATGCTCTTCAGCTTCTGTTGCTGTAACAAATTCCCTGAGATAATCATCTGATAAAAGGAAAAGCTTAGTGTGGGTCATAGTTTTAGAGGGCCTGGTCTACGACTGAACAAATCCATTGCCTTTAGGCCTCTGGTGGGGATGCCAGAGGGCAAGGGCAAGGAGTTTATGTTAGATCAAAGCTTCTCCATTCATGGCCAGGGAGCACAAGAAGAAAAAAAGAAAAAGAGCTAGAGACCCACTACTTGTGCTGAGGGCACACTCCAGTGACATAAGGACCTCCCATTGGGCCCACATCTTAAAGTTTCCCACTTTACAATTCAGCCACCCTGTAGATCAAGTCTTTAATACATGGATCTTGAGGGGAGCAGTTAAGATCCAAACTATAGCATAACCAACCAACATTATGACATAGGAAAAGTATTTATTCCCCAAGATCTTAAACTTCTGAGTATCGTATACTTAAAAATCCTACATTGGCCTTTGTCACTTTGCTGGGGAAAAAAGGGAAAACATATTCACAACCAGATAGTATATATTTGCCAAAGAGGAACTAAGTATCATCCTCCCTCTAAGTTAATCCTGGAGAAAAATGGATTAAGCAAAATTTTTGTGAGGTCATATGAGTTTTTGCCTTCTTAACATTACTTCATTTTGAGTACCTTTCTCTTCTCTCTCTTCACTGGAGTTTCAAAATATTTTTCTTTCACTGTTATTTAGTAACTCTACTTCTTTTCCTCTTTTCAAGCAAGTTAAAAGATCTCAAGAATATTATTGGTTTTCTCTTCCAAAAATATGCATAACCAAAAATCATGGAGGCAATTTTTGAAAGTTTTACAAGTTTTTCAAATCTTTGGGAGGTGTTTTGATACTATAAGAGAAGGCAGCTGCTATAACAAATCTCAACTATATTAGAATTTAAGTCCCATTCCTAGAGTTTTATGGGAAATTTGGAAACAAAATACAATTTTTTCAATAACTGAGATTTCCTGGCATCTCCAGGATAGAGGGTCCAGTCAATAAAGTAAGAGTACTATACCTGGAAAGAGCCATTTCATACAATGAGTGTTAAGTGTGAGTTGTTGAGAAATGTGGATAACAAGGGATCCTTGCTTGGGGTATGTGATGGCTCAGCCTAGAGAGGTGAAAGTAAACAAACAGGTAATTCTTGCTCCTAATTATAAAGGCTTTAATTGAAATGTACCAGGAACACTGCCTCAGGAAGGAGGTTTTGAAATGGCTCACTGAGTCTGAGGTGTCAGTAAAAGTTAATCAGGTTAAAAGGTAGAAAAGAAATTTGCCTCCGTTCTTTTATGTTACTGTAACAAAATACCTGAAGCTTGAACTTTATGAAAAAAGGTGTTTATTTGACTCATGATTCTGGTATCTGGATAGTGCATATTGTGTGCCCCTGGGAAGGCTTCAGACCTCTAAAACCTAGGTTATAGTACTACATGACAGAGAAGGGAAAGATGAATAAGGACACAAGGTGGTCTCACTTAAAAAAATGGTTCTTAGAAGAACTTAGCTAGTCACAAAAGATATAAGCCTTTCCCAAGAGATAGGAGAGCTGGTGTGTATCAATCTTTTTCCAAAAATGGTGTCTCTATGATACAATTATTTCCCCCTAAGCCCACCTCTTAAAAGTTTCACCAGTTCAGTGCCATTACATTGAGGACCTTGAACTTGGGGAAAAATGCAAATTCAAACCATAGTAAGTGTATTCCTGTGTTGGAAAGAATAAAATTCAGAGAGAGAGAGAGAGAGGAAAATGAGCCTACCCAGGACACAGCAGTGTGAAAGCAACAAAGAATTTCAGATAAACTTGCAAATTTAGTTACTCAAGTACCAGGTTAGAATGACAAATGAAATTAGAGGAGATATTTTGTCTTATATGTGCTCATGTTTCATGTCAAGAGATCGGAATATTTAAAAATATATGACATAGAGTTGGGGGGTAACTTTAAGGAGAAGAAAAGCATTAGTGAATTTCTGCTTCCCGTGCATGTCTCTGGGTGACAGATCCACCTAAGGGGCCTCCCCTGGAAGCAGGGAGAGGATGCAGAGCAGATAATCTACACTTGCCTCCTGCTAGGAGATGGATCTTTTTCAGCTGAACTCATCACAAAAGCGCATTGTTCGACAAACTGTGTTTCCTTTGTGAGAGAAACAAACACTCTTGCAAACACAAAGGGAGTTTCTTTTTCTTTCCTTCGCTCCGTAGCTCCAGCTGAACTCTCTGTTCCATGTGATGTCTTTGTATTTTTTTTAAATACATATTGAAGCAACTAAACACCCTTGACAGAAGCAGCTTTGAAGTACACTGTTCCATGATTTAAATAACGGCTTTCTCCCACATATCTACAGGACTTTTCTGAGAAGTACCAATTATAGGATTATTTGCTACTTCAAGCATGAGTTCTTTGAGTACTGCACTGGCTTTTCTTTGTTTAGTTAATAATTATGTTTTTAAGAGGACTTTAGTTGCTTTCTAAGTAGCGGGCGTTGGGATTCAACTTTTTCTTCTTTTTGAAATTTTAATGGGAAGCTGTGTTTGTGCCATATTGGAAAGCCTGATCAAAAACAATTTATTCTTTGAAATTCATCAAATTGTCCAGTAAGATGGACACTATAAGTTGATTATCTTAGTTGCTTTCTCATTGTTGGGACAAAATACACCCACAAGTTAAAGGAATGAGGTTTATTTTAGCTCACAGTTTGTAGAGGAAGTTTCAGTCCATATCTGGATGGCCCCAAGGCAGGAACATGGCAGACGGGTGTGACAGAGGAGAACCAGTCTATGGCAGGACAGGCAGGAAGCAGGAACAGGTCATCAATAATTATTTTTTTCTTCTTCTTCTTCTTTCTAGCCTTGCTCACAGTGACCCACCTCTTCCCACAGGCTTCACCTCCCAAAGTCACACTCAGCTACAAATCCATTGCTGCACTGAGCCAGAGCCACACCCCCACGACCCAGTATCACCTACCCATGATGAAAGACCCGATCTATTGTTACACAGGGTTAGGGGATACCTAGACACAGACCATAACACTGTCTCCGAAAGTGGGAGCGAAGAGTAACTTCTTTAAGAAAGATGAGGGTGAACACATGAAGCATCCCCTCGAATTAATAGAGAACGTCAGGTAGTTGTGCCTGGTTTCCACTACAGGTATCAGGCTTTCTGCAAACTGGGTCATTCGGAGCACTTGAGGCCTCTGGGTAGAGCGCTGATGTATGAACGTTCCTCAGAAGAGACTTACTGTCCTGAGGCCACAGGCAAAATGCCAAGGCTTCTCACACAGGCTGCGCAGAGGAAAGAAAGTGGGGTGCTGGTGGCTCCCTGAGCGATTCTCCAGGGTGCTGCAGGGTGCCTCAAGTCTTCCCAGGTCCTAGCTAGTCAGGACGTGAAGTGTTCCGTTTTTGTTTTGTTCTATTAACTTTGTCTTTTGAAAGGATTATAGATTCAAAGAAATCTGAGAATAATGCGGAAAGGTTGCACACGTGCTTCACATCACACTTGCAAGTGGCAACGTCTTCGGGCATAGCCAAGTACCCAAATCAGACACTGACACTGGTACTGTGCGTGTGCGTGTGCATGTGCGTGTGTGTGTGTGTGTGTGTTTTCCACGCCATTCTGTAACACCTCAGATCCCAGTAACCAGTGTGCAGCTGAGGGACAGAACCCTCTGTCACCAGGAAGTTCTCCCAGCTGAGTCCTCGCTCCTCCCCATCCAAACTCTGACCACCACTACTGTCTGTCTCTGTGGTTCTGTCATTTCGCAGATGCTGTACGATGCCATACAATTGGAATCTTACAGCATGTGACCTTCTGAAATTGCTTTTTGTCACTCAGCATGATGCCCTTGAGATACATCTGAGTTGTTGAGTGTGGCTGTCATTCATTCACAGTTTTTTCTGCTTTAAATAACCTTCGTGCTTTGCAGCAGTTTCGGGTTCCCAGTTAAACTGAGTGGAAATACAGAGGATTCCTTGTATTCTCTGCCTCACCCACACATGCACCTTCCCCTGTTGCCAACGTCTCCCCCAGAGTGGTGTGTTTGTTATAATCAAAGAATTCACACTGGCGTGTGATTATCACCCAAGTCCCTGGTATACACGAGGGTTAAATCCAAGTGTCATACATTCCATGGGTGCAAAGAAATGTCAAATGACATTTATTTATCATTATATCATGCAGAGTAGTTTCATTTTCCCCTAAATCCTCTATGCTCTGTCTATATCGAATTGGCTTATTTCACTTAGTAATATGCATTTAAGATTCCTCTGTGCCTTGTATGGATTGACAGTTCATGTTTATAGTACAGAAAGAATAACCCTCTATCTGAATGTACAGGAGTTTATCCACTCACCTACTGAAGAACATCTTGCCTGCTTTTAAGTTTCAGTAATTGTGAATAAAGCAGGTATAAACACTTCCAGGCACATGTTTGTGTGAACATAATTTTCAGCTCATTTGGAAACATACCAAGAAACACGGTTGCTATACTCACTGTGCCGTAAGATTACCTTTCACTTTTTAAGGAATGGTCACACTGTTTTCCACAGTGACTGCAACAGTTTGCATTTTTACCATCAGGGAGAGTTCCTGTTGCTTCATATGCTCATTAGTAGTTCACGTTCTCACTCATTTGGATGTGGGACATTCTAATAGATGTGTGGGGACATCTCACTATGGTTGCAGTTTGAGTTCACCTGATGACATGGTATAGAGTTTCTCATAGTAAGCATATTTATTTAGTCTTTGATGAGGTGTTTTTTTCAGATCTCTTGACTGTTTTTAAATCGGATTGTTTATTTTGCTACTGAGTTATAAAAGTTTTTGTATATTTTGCATTAGATTTTTTTTTATACAATTTTTTTTTCATATTACATTTCAACCTGTATGCCTTTTGGCTTAGTTTTTGTGAGGAGTGTAAAGTCATCACACAATTCAGATTCAGATTTTTGTTCACAGGTATCTAGTCATTCTAGTTCCATTTATTGAATTTGTTGACTTTTTATAGTTTATTAGTTATTTGGTTGAAGATTTGTTGATTGTATTTTTGTGGTGCTGTGGGATCTCTATTGTGTTTTGTTCTTTTTTTTCTTTCATTATCACCACATAATCTTGATGGTATAGCTTTGTAATAAGTTTTGAAGTTGAGTTGGGTCTGTTCCCTAAAACTACTTTACCTTTTTCTACCATGTTAGCTTTTTGGTCTTTAAATACTTTTTAAACTTTAAGAACATTTTATTGTTATCCACAGGGTAAAGTATTTAGTTCTTGACTGGAATTGTGCTCATTGTGTAGATCAAGTTGTAAAAAACTGATATATTGATAGTATTGAGTCTTTTTATCCATGAACATTGAATATCTCTCCATTTATGCCTAAGTTTTTGGAGTTCAAATATAATTTTTTTGTGTTTTTATTTCAATTTTTTAAATTTTTATTTCAAATTCCTTATATTTTTATTTCAAATTCCATATGTTCACTGATGTTACATGGGAAGTGACTGACTTTTACGTATTAACCTTATTTTCTAGAACTTCATCACAATTGCTTATGTGTTCCTGAAAGGTTTTTATGTTTGTGTTTTATGTTTATGCTTTGACTCTTTTGAATTTTTTTGCATAAATGTTTATGTTTTCCATGAAAAAAAAGATAGTATTATTTTTTATTTAGTTTTTGATGTGATGTTAGCTGTAATGGATTACATGAATTGATTTTGCATTTGAATTAGTTTTGCATACCCTCAATAATTCTCAATTTATTATGATAATCATTAGTTCTATAGAATGCTGGATTTGGTTTTCTAATATTTTGTTCAAAAGTTCTATGTTCATGTGAGATATTGTAGGGTAAGGTCTTTATCTGGTTTTTACTTTAATTACAATTGGTCCTGTAGAAAGAGTTAAGAATATTACCTGTGGTTTAGTCTCCAGAAGAAATTGTGGAGAATTAGTATAATATCTCCCATAAATGTCATAAATATCATAAGCAACTTACCAGCAAAGTCAACTGGGCTTAGTATTTTCTGCTTTGAGAAGTTGTTAATTATTGATTCAATTTCTTTAATGTAGAGACACTTATTATTAGTTTCTTCTTTGCCAGTTTTGGTAGATTTTTGTCTTATGACTAATTGATCCACTTCATTAGTGTTATTAACTTTATAAGCACAAATCTTCTGATTGTCTCTATTATTCTCTTTATGTTCATGTGATTTATAGGATGGTTCCTCTCTCATTTGTGATATTAATAATTTGTTTCATCTCCACTTTTTTCTTAACCTGGGTAGAGGCTTAAGTACTTTACTGATCCTTTTAAAGTAAGCTTTTTAATTTTTATAATGTTTAAGCGAAGCCTTCTTCTGCCCATGTTGTGTGAGGACCCGTCTTCCATTTTGGGTTTATAAAGCAGGGCCTCTCCTTATTACATGTCAGGCAGCCTCCACAGGATGCATGATTATGTCTGCAGTTAGTATTAAACAAACAAGGTTCGTTCAGTGGCAAAAACTATTAAATTCAACCGACAGACGTTCTTTCCTATGTTTAGTAATATTTCAGGAAAAATAATAAGCAAAGCCCAAGGAAAGCAAGTATGCCATTGTCTTGTTGATAATCATTTCTACTAAATTACCAATGTCCCCGCCCACTCCAATTCATGAATGTACACATGTGACATTAACATTATTAGAACACAAAATTTTTTTTAAACATGGCTATTTAAATGTCACATGAAACTTCTATGAGTCAGGTACCCTTCTAAATTAATAGACTAGCAGCTGATTCAGTATTACATTAGGAACATCTTGATTTTTAATTTTTTTTTGCTTTTATTTTTATAATAGAGATGAAATACCTTCCTTTCAAATTGGAGATACTAAAAGCACATACATACACATAATATACCCAAGAAATAAGTAATCCACAGGTTTGTCAGATGATCCAGGCAAAAATTGTAGAAATATTGGAAAACTACTTTAATAGTTCCACTGCTACTTTTAAGCAAAAGACAAATATGTGAGTATATATTTACATGAGAAGCAATAGTAGGTTTGTTAGTAAATTATCTTCATACTATTTAAAGAATAGTAGAAAAAACAATTTCTGTGATTCAATAGATGATTCTTTGATTATGGGCCATCAGCGATCACCAATAATCGAAATGATGTTTTTATTAGGCATATATATGTGTATGTCACTGATACAGCATTTCACTTGGTAACACACAGCCAAGGGCCAATGTCCTAGGAAGAGGGACTGGTTCTGTGTAGGTTATACATATGACGTAGCACTTAAATGATTTAATTTGATCACTCTGAAGTAATTAAATCATAAGTTCTCCCCAAAACCCTCCCCAGTGTGGATTTGGAATACTACAAAAAAGCAGTGCATTGAGAGTTAGGGCTCCTGAGTGCCAATCTAAATTCCTTTATTCTCCCAGCTCGTGGGTGAAATGTTTCTTCATTTACATGAGATACATTCCAATGAGGTTTCGTGTTAGTTATTTTTCTGTCACTGTGGCAAAACACCTGAGTAGATAAATTCAAAGGAGAAAATCATTTAGTTCTCCATTTCAGAAGTTTCAGTGCATGGTCAGTTGACTCCATTGTA
>PVJX010046923.1:0-12097 GCA_004027295.1 Dolichotis patagonum | reverse complement strand
GCGGGCCATACCACAGTCACTTACCAGGGAGGAAGACAGGTTACTGTTTGGCTCCACACCCTATGTTCCAACATATGAGGATCTCAGGAAATGCTCTTGCTTCTTATTTCCCCACCCTGGGTTGGCCACGGCTTGCCAGAAATCAGTTACTTACCAGGGTGGAAGGCAGGTGACTGGTTGGCTCATCATCCTAAGTTCCAACATGGTGCAGTACTCAGAAAATGCTCTTGCTTCTTGTTTCCCCACCCTGGGTTGACCACAGCATGCCAGACAACAGTCACTTACCAGGGCAGAAGACAGATTACTGGTTGGCTTGGCGCCCTAAGTTCCAACATGTTGCAGATCTCAGGAAACTCCCTTGCTTCTTGTTTCCCCGCACTGTGGTGGCCGCGGTTTGCCAGACCACAATCACTTAGCAGCGCGGAAAGCAGGTAACTGGCTGGCTCTGAACCCTAAGTTACAAAATGGCGCTGATCTCAGGAAACGCTCTTGCTTCTTGTTTCCCAACCCTGGGATCTCGGTGACATGCCAGATCACAGTCACTTACCAGGGAGCAAGGCAGGTTACTAGTTGGCTCGGCGCCCAAATTTCCACCATGGTATGGATCTCTGGAAACACTCTGGCTTATTTTTTGCCCGCCTTGGGTTGGCCATGGCTTTCCAGACAACAGTCACTTACCAGGGCGGATGGCACGTTACTGGTTGGCTTGGCGCCCTAAGTTGAACATGGTGCAGATCTCATGAAATGCTGTTGCTTCTGGTTTCCCTGCCCTAGGCTGGCCGTGGCTTGCCAGACGACAGTCATTTACCAGGGTGGAAGGCAGGATACTGGTTGACTCGGCCTCCTCAGTTCCAACATGGTGAAGTTCCCAGGAAACGCTCTTGCTACTTGTTTACCCACCCTGGGATGGCCGTGGCTTGCCAGACCACAGTCACTTACCAGGGCAGAAAGGGGATTACTGGTGGGCTCTGTGCCCAAATTTCCCCGAAGTCTCGGATCTCAGGAAACACTCTTGATTCTTGTTTCGTTGCCCAGGGTTGGCCTTGGCCTGCCAGACCACAATCACTTACCAGAGTGGAAGGCATGTTACTTGTTGGTGCGGTGCCCTAAATCCCAACATGTTGCAGATCTCAGTAAATGCTCTTGCATCTTGTTTCCCCACACTGGGGTGGCTGCAGGTTGCCAGAACACAGTCACTTACAAGGACAAAAGGCAGGTTACTGGTTGGCTCGGAGCCCAATGTTCCAAAATGGCACAGATTTCAGGAAATGCTGTTGTTTCTTGTTTCCCCACACTGGGGTGTCCGCGGCTTGCCAGACCACAGTCACTTAGCAGGCCGGAAGGCAGGGTACTGCTTGGCTCAGGGCCCTAAGTTCCAACATGACACGGATCTCAGGAAATGCTCTTGCATTTTTTTTCCCCACCCTGGGTTGACCACGGAGTGCCAGACAACAGTCACTTACCAGGGCAGATGGCAGGTTACTGGTTGGCTTGGCACCCTAAGTTCCAACATGTTGCGGATCTCAGGAAACTCCCTTGCTTCTTGTTTCCCCGCCCTGTGTTCACCACGGCTTCTAGACCACAGTAACCTACAAGGGCGGAACACAGATTACTGGTTGGCTCTGCGCCCTAAGTTCCAAAAAGGCGCTGATTTAACAAACGTTCTTGCTTCTTGTTTAGCCACCGTGGCATGGCCGGGGCTTGCCAGACCACAGTAACTTACCAGGGAGCAAGGAAGGTTACTGGTTGGCTCCAAACGCTAAGTTCCACCATGACAAGTATCTCAAGAAATCCCCTTGCTTCTTATTTTCCCAGCCTGGGTTGGCCATGGCTTGCCAAACAACAGTCACTGACCAGGGCGTAGGGCAGGTGACTTGTTGGCTCGGCATCCTAAGTTTCAACATGGTGCGGTTCTCAGGAAACTTTCTTGCTCTTTGTTTCCCAACCCTGGGTTTACCACGGCATGCCAGACAACAGTCACTTACCAGGGCAGAAGGCTGGGTACTGGTTGGCTCAGCGCCCTAAGTTTCAACATGGTGCAGATCTCAGGAAATGCTCTTGCTTCTGGTTTCCCCTCCTTGGGGTAGTCGCGGCTTGCCAGAACAGTCACTTACAAGGACGTAAGGCACGCTACTTGTTTATTCAGCGTCCTACTTTCAACCATGGTGCAGAGCAAAGGAAAGCCGCTTGCTTGTTCTTTCCCCATGCTGGGGTGGCCACGGCTTGCCAGACAACAGTCAGTTACCAGAGCCGAAGGCAGGTTACTTGTTGGCTCGGTGTGCTAAGTTTTCACATGGCTCAGATCTCAGGAAACGGTTTTGCTTCTTGCTTCCCCACCCTGGGGTTGCAGTGTTTTGCCAGAAGACAGTCACTTACCAGGGCGGAAGGCAGGTTACTGCTTGGCTCAGTGCCCAATGTTCCACCATGGAAGGGATCTCAGGAAACATTCTTGATTCATATTTCCCGGCCCTGGGTTGGCTGCGGCTTGCCAGACAACAGCCACTTACCAGGGTGGAAGGCATGTGACAGGTTGGCTCGGTGTCCTAATTTCCAACATATTGCAGTTCACAGAAAACTCTCTTGCCTCTTGTTTCCCCACCCTGGGGTGGATGCGGCTTGGCAGATAACAGTCACTTACCAGGGCGGAAATGAGATTACTGGTTGGTTGTATGCCTGAAGTTCCACCAAGTCTCGGATCTCAGGAAACACTCTTGCTTCTTATTTCACTGTTCAGGGTTGTCCATGGCCTGCTAGACCACAGTCGCTTACCAGGCTGCAAGGCAGGTTACTGGTGGGCTCTGCACCCTAAGTTCCACCATGACACAGATCTAAGGAAATGCTCTTGCTTCTTCTTTCCCCACTCTGGGGTGGTCACGGCTTGCTAAACAACAGTCACTTATGAGGGTGGAAGGCAGGTTACTGGTTGGCTTGGCGCCCTAACTTCCAACATGGCACAGATCTCAGGAAACGCTCTTGCTTCTTTTTTCCCCACCCTGGGTTGACCACGGAGTGCCAGACAACAGTAACTTACCAGGGCAGATGGCAGGTTACTGGTTGGCTTGGCGCCCTAAGTTCCAACATGTTGCAGATCTCAGGAAACTCCCTTGCTTCTTGTTTCCCCGCCATGTGTTCACCACGGCTTCTAGACCACAGTCACCTACAAGGGCGGAACACAGATTACTGGTTGGCTCTGCGCCCTAAGTTCCAAAAGGGCGCTGATTTAACAAAGGTTCTTGCTTCTTGTTTAGCCACCGTGGCATGGCCGGGGCTTGCCAGACCACAGTCACTTACCAGGGAGCAAGGCAATTTACAGGTTGGCTCCGCACGCTAAGTTCCACCATGACAAGTATCTCAAGAAATCCTGTTGCTTCTTATTTTCCCAGCCTGGGTTGGCCATGGCTTGCCAGACAACAGTCACTGACCAGGGCGTAGGGCAGGTGACTAGTTGGCTCGGCATCCTAAGTTTCAACATGGTGCGGTTCTCAGGGAACTTTCTTGCTTTTTGTTTCCCCACCCTGGGTTGACCACGGCATGCCAGACAACAGTCACTTACCAGGGCAGAAGGCTGGGTACTGGTTGGCTCAGCGCCCTAAGTTTCAACATGGTGCAGATCTCAGGAAATGCTCTTGCTTCTGGTTTCCCCTCCTTGGGGTAGCTGCGGCTTGCCAGAACAGTCACTTACAAGGACGGAAGGCACACTACTTGTTTATTCAGTGTCCTAATTTCAACCGTGGTGCAGATCTAAGGAAAGCCTCTTGCTTGTTGTTTCCCCACGCTGGGGTGGCCATGGCTTGCCAGAGAACAGTCACTTACCAGAGCCGAAGGCAGGTTACTTGTTGGCTCAGTATGCTAAGTTTTAACATGACTCAGATCTGAGGAAACGGTTTTGCTTCTTGCTTCCCCGCCCTGGGGTTGCAGTGTTTTGCCAGAAGACAGTCACTTACCAGGGTGGAAGGCAGGTTACTGGTTGCCTCAGTGCCCAATGTTCCACCATGGAAGGGATCTCAGGAAACATCTTTGATTCTTATTTCCCGGCCCTGGGTTGGCTGCGGCTTGCCAGAAAACAGTTGCTTACCAGGGCGGAAGGCATGTGACAGGTTGGCTGGTGTCCTAATTTCCAACATGTTGCAGTTCCCAGGAAAATCTCTTGCCTCTTGTTTACCCACCCTGGGGTGGATGCGGCTTGCCAGATAATAGTCACTTAGCAGGGCGGAAATGAGATTACTGGTTGGCTGCATGCCTGAAGTTCCACCAAGTCTTGCATCTCAGGAAATACTCTTGCTTCTTATTTCGCTGTTCAGGGTTGTCCATGGCCTGCTAGGCCACAGTCACTTACCAGCCTGCGAGGCAGGTTACTGGTTGGCTCTGCACCCTAAGTTCCACCATGACACGGATCTAAGGAAATGCTCTTGCTTCTTCTTTCCCCACTCTGGGGTGGTCACGGCTTGCTAAACATCAGTCACTTATGAGGGTGGAAGACAGGTTACTGGTTGGCTTGGTGCCCTAACTTCCAACATGGCGCGGATCTCAGGAAACACTCTTGCTTCTTTTTTCCCCACCCTGGGTTGACCACGGAGTGCCAGACAACAGTCACTTACCAGGGCAGATGGTAGGTTACTGGTTGGCTTGGTGCCCTAAGTTCCAACATGTTATGGGTCTCAGGACACTCCCTTGCTTCTTGTTTCCCCGCCCTGTGTTCACCGTGGCTTCTAGACCACAGTCACCTACAAGGGCGGAACACAGATTACTGGTTGACTCTGTGCCCTAAGTTCCAAAAAGGCACTGATTTAACAAACGTTCTTGCTTCTTGTTTAGCCACCGTGGCATGGCCGGGGCTTGCCAGACCACAGTCACATACCAGGGAGCAGGGCAGGTTACTGGTTGGTTCCGCACGCTAAGTTCCACCATGACAAGTATCTCAAGAAATCCTGTTGCTTCTTATTTTCCCAGCCTGGGTTGGCCATGGCTTGCCAGACAACAGTCACTGACCAGGGCGTAGGGCAGGTGACTAGTTGGCTCGGCATCTTAAGTTTCAACATGGTGCGGTTCTCAGGGAACTTTCTTGCTTTTTGTTTCCCCACCCTGGGTTGACCACGGCGTGCCAGACAACAGTCACTTACCAGGGCAGAAGGCTGGGTACTGGTTGGCTCAGCGCCCTAAGTTTCAACATGGTGCAGATCTCAGTAAATGCTCTTGCTTCTGGTTTCCTCTCCTTGGGGTAGCTGCGGCTTGCCAGAACAGTCACTTACAAGGACTGAAGGCACGCTACTTGTTCATTCAGTGTCCTAATTTCAACCATGGTGCAGATCTAAGGAAAGCCTCTTGCTTGTTGTTTCCCCACGCTGGGGTGGCCATGGCTTGCCAGACAACAGTCACTTACCAGAGCCGAAGGCAGGTTACTTGTTGGCTCAGTATGCTAAGTTTTAACATGGCTCAGATCTCAGAAAACGGTTTTGCTTCTTGCTTCCCTGCTCTGGGGTTGCAGTGTTTTGCCAGAACACAGTCACTAACCAGTTTGGGAGTCAGTTTAATGCTTGGATTGGCGCCCTAAGTTGCAACATGTGGTGGATCTCAGGAAAGGCTCTTGCTCCTTGTTTCTTCGCCCTTGGATGGCCACGGTTTGACAGACACCAGTCACTTAAATATGCGGCAGGCAGGTTACTGGTTGGCCCGGCACCCTATGTTCCAACATGGCACGGATCTCAGGAAATGCTTCTGCTTCCTGTTTCCATCCCTGGTGTGGCCGCGTCTTGCCAGACCAGAGTCACTTACCATGTCGGGAGGATGTTTACCTGTTGGCTCAGTGCCCTATGTTCCAACATGGCACGGAGCTCAGGAAACGCTCCTTCTTATTGTTTTCCTGCCCTGATTGGCTGCACCTTGCCAGACTACATTCACTTAAAAGGGCGACAGGCTGGTTACTGGTTGGCTTGATGCCCTAAGTTCCAACATGGAGCAGAGCTCAGGAAATGCTCTTGCTTCTTCTTTCCCTGCCCTGGGGTGGAGGCGGGTTGCCAGACCACAGTCAATTACCAGGGTGACAGTCAGGTTACTGGTTGTCTCAGAGCCCTAATTTCCAACATGGCATGGATCTCAGGAAATGCTCTTGCTTCTTCTTTCCCTGCCCTGGGGTGGTGGCGGCTTGCTAGATGACAGTCACATACCAGGGCAGAAGGCAGGTTACTGCTTGGCTTGGCGTCCTAAGTTTCAACATGGCGAACATCTCATGAAATGTTCTTGTTTCTTGTTTCCACACACTAGGGTGGAGGTGGCTTGCCAGATCACAGTCACTTACCATGGCAGCAGGCAGGTTACTTGCTGCCTTGGTGCCCTAAGTTCCAACATGGCGCGGATATCAGGAAACACTCTTGCTTCTTGTTTCCCCGCCCTGGCGTGGCCACGACTTGCCAGACCACAGTCACTTACAAGGGTGGTAGGCAGGTTACCAGTTGGTTAGGCTCCCTAAGTTTGAACATGGCGCGGATCTCAGGAAGTGCTTTTGCTTCCTATTTTTCCACCCTGAGATGCCCTTTTCTTGACAGAACACAGTCACTTACCAGGGTGGCAGGCAGGTTACTGGTTGGTTTTGCGCCCTAAATTTGAACATGGCATGGTTCTCAGGAAATGTTCTTGATTCTTGTTTACCTGCCCTGGGGTGGCCACTACATGCCAGACCACAGTCACTTACTAGGTGGACGGGCAGGTAAATGGTTGGCTCAGCACCCTAATTTCCAACATAGGGTGGATCTCAGGAAACAGTTTTGCTTCTTGTGTCCCCCCCTGGTTGGCCACAGCTTCCCACACCACCGTCACTTACAAGGGCGACAGGGAGGTTACTGGTTGGCACGGCGCCCTAAGTTCCAACATGGCACAGATCTCAGGAAATGCTCTTACTTCTTGCTTCCCTGCCCTGGGGTGACCATGGCTTGCCAGATCACAGTCACTAACCAGGGCAGCAGGCTGGCTGCTGGTTGACTCAGTGTCCATGTTCAAACATGGCGTGGGTCACAGGAAATCCTCTTGCTTCTTGTTTCCCCACCCTGGGTTGGCCGCCGCTTGCCAGACCACTGTCACTTACAAGGGAGGCAGGCTGGTTACTGGTTTGCTTGGCGCCCTAAGTTCCAACATGGCACATCTCTCAGGAGACGCTCTTGCTTCTAGTATCCTCGCCCTGCGATGGAGGCAGCTTGCCAGATCACAGTCACTTACCAGGTCGCATGGAAGGTTACTGGTTGCCTCAGTGCCCTAAGTTCCAACATGGCGGGGATCTAAAGAAATGCTCTAGCTTCTTGTTTTCCTACCCTGGTGTGGACATGGCTTGCCAGAGCACAATCTGTTAAGAGGGTGGCAGGGAGTTTACTGGTTGGCTTGGTGCACTAAATTCCAACATGGCACAGATCTCAGGAAATACTCTAGTCTTGTCGCCCCGCCCTGGGGTGGCCATGGCTTGCCAGAGCAGAGTCACTTATCAGGGCAGCAGGGTCCTTGCTGGTTGTCTCAGCGTCCTAAGTTCCAACATGGTGCGGATCTCAGGAAATGCTATTGAATCATTTTTCCCCGCCCTGTGGTGGACGTGGCTTGCCAGACCACAGTCACCTACCAGAGCACCAGGCTGGTTGCTGGTTGACTCACTGTCCAGTTTCCAACATGGCATGGGGCACAGGAAACACTCTTACTTCTTGTTTCCCTGCCCTGGGGTGGCCATGGCTTACGAGATAACAGTCACTTAGCAGGTCAGCAGGATAGTTACTGATTGGCTCAGGCCCCTAAGTTCCAACATGGTGCAGCTCTCAGGAAACGCTCTTGCTTCTTGTTTCCCCACCCTGGGGTGGCTACGGCTTGCCAGACCACAGTCACTTACCAGGGCAACAGGCAGGTTACTGGTTGGCTTGGCACCCTAATTTCCAGCATGGCGCAGATCTCAGGAAATTCTCTTGCTCCTTGTTTCCCCGCCCAGCGGTGGCCACAGATTGTCAGATCCCAGTCCCTTACCTGGGAGACAGGCAGCTTAATGGTTGGCTCCACACCCTAAGTTCCAACATGGGGTGGATCTCTGGAAATGCTCTTGTTTCTTTTTCCCTGCCCTAGGGTGGCCGTGGTTTCCCAGATCCCAGTAAATTACCGGGGCGGCAGGCAGGTTACTTGATGGCTCAGCGCCCTAAGTTCCAACATGGTGCGGATCTGAAGACCTGCTGTTGCTTCTTGTTTTCCTGCCCTGGGTTGGAGGCGGCTTTCCAGACCACAGTCACATAACAGGGCGGCTGGCAGGTTGCTGGTGGATCGGGGCATAAGTTGCAACAGAGTGCAGATCTCACAAAATGCTCTTGCGTTTTCTTTCCCTGCCCTGGGGTGAAGGGGTTTTGCCAGAACATAGTAAATTACCAGGGCAGCAGGCAGGTTAATGATTTGCTTGGTGCCCTAAGTTCCAACAAGGCATGGATCTCAGGAAATGCTCTTGCTTCTAGTTTCCCCACAATTCAGAGGCCGCATCTTTCCTGACCACATTCACTTACCAGGGCTGCAAGCTGGTTACTGGTTGGCGAGGCGCCCTAAGTTCCAACACTTAAAGGATCTCGGGCAATGCACTTGCTGCTTGTTTCATCACCCTGGGGTGGCCACAGCGTGACAGACCACAGTCACTAACCAGTTTGGGAGTCAGGTTACTGCTTGGCTTGGCACCCTAAGTTGCAACATGTCATGGATCTCAGGAAATGCCCTTGCTCCTTGTTTATTCGCCCTTGGATGGCCATGGTTTGACAGACACCAGTCACTTACAAATGCGCCAGGCGGGTTACTGGTTGGCTCAGCACCCTATGTTCCAACATGGCGTGGATCTCAGGAAATGATCTTGCTTCCTGTTTCTGGCCCTGGTGTGGCCGCATCTTGCCAGACCAGAGTCACTTACCATGTCGGGAGGATGTTTACCTGTTGGCTCAGTGCCCTAAGTTCCAACATGGCACGGAGCTCAGGAAATGCTCCTTCTTATTGTTTTCCTGCCCTGATTGGCTGCACCTTGCCAGAATACATTCACTTAAAAGGGCGACAGGCTGGTTACTGGTTGGCTTGGTGCCCTAAGTTCCAACATGGAGCAGAGCTCAGGAAATGATCTTGCTTCTTCTTTCCCTGCCCTGGGGTGGAGGCGGGTTGCCAGACCACAGTCAATTACCAGGGTGGCAGTCAGGTTACTGGTTGTCTCGGAGCCCTAATTTCCAACATGGCATGGATCTCAGGAAATGATCTTCCTTCTTCTTTCCCTGCCCTGGCGTGGCGGCGGCTTGCTGGACGACAGTCACATACCAGGGCGGCAGGCAGGTTACTGGCTGACTTGGCGCCCTAAGTTCCAACATGGCACGGATATCAGGAAACACTCTCGCTTCTTGTTTCCCCTCCCTGGCGCGGCCATGTCTTGCCAGACCACAGTCACTTATCAGGGGGGTAGGCAGGTTACTAGTTGGTTAGGCACCCTAAGTTCGAACATGGCGCGGATCTCAGGAAATGCTCTTGCTTCCTATTTTTCCACCCTGAGATGGCCTCGTCTTGCCAGAACACAGTCACTTATCAGGGTGGCGGGCAGGTTACTGGGTGGTTTTGCACCCTAAATTTGAACATGTCGCGGTTCTCAGGAAATCTTCTTGCTTCTTGTTTACCTGCCCTGGGGTGGCCGCGACCTGTCAGAACACAGGCATTTACCCGGGCAAAAGGCAGTTTACTGTTTGGCACCACACCCAATGTTGCAACATGGCGTGGATCTCAGGAAATGCTCTTGCTTCTTGTTTACCAGCCATGGGGTGGACGCGACATTCCAGACCACAGTCACTTATCAGGTCGACGGGCAGGTAAATGGCTTGCTCAGCACCCTAATTTCCAACATAGGGTGGATCTCAGGAAACAATCTTGCTTCTTGTGTCCCCCCCTGGTTGGCCACGGCTTGCCATACCACCGTCACTTACCAGGGCGACAGGGAGGTTACTGGTTGGCATTTTGCCCTAAGTTCCAACATGGCATGGATCACAGGAAATGCTCTTACTTATTGTTTCCCTGCCCTGGGGTGACCATGGCTTGCCAGATCACAGTCACTTACCAGGGCAGCAGGCTGGTTGCTGGTTGACTCAGTGTCCATGTTCAAACATGGCGTGGGTCACAGCAAATCCTCTTGCTTCTTGTTTCCCCACCCTGGGTTGGCCGCCGCTTGCCAGACCACTTTCACTTACAAGGGCGGCAGGCTGGTTACTGGTTTGCTTGGCGCCCTAAGTTCCAACATGGCGCATGTCTCAGGAGACGCTCTTGCTTCTAGTTTCCTCACCCTGCGATGGAGGCAGCTTACCAGATCACAGTCACTTACCAGGTCGCATGGCAGGTTACTGATTGCCTCGGTGCCCTAAGTTCCAACATGGCGGGGATCTAAAGAAATGCTCTAGCTTCTTTTTTTCCTACCCAGGTGTGGAGGTGGCTTGCCAGAACACAGTCTATTAAGAGGGTGGCAGCCAGTTTACTGGTTGGCTTGGTGCCCTAAATTCCAACATGGCACAGATCTCAGGAAATGCTCTAGCTGCTTGTCTCCCCGCCCTGGGGTGGCCATGGCTTGCCAGACCAGAATCACTTATGAGGGCAGCAGGGTCCTTGCTGGTTGGCTCAGCGCCCTAAGTTCCAACATGGTGCAGATCTCAGGAAATGCTCTTCCTTTCTATTTCCCCACTCTTGGTTGGCCACAGCTTGCCAGACCACAGTCACTGAACAGAGCACCAGGCTGGTTGCTGGTTGACTCACTGTCCAGTTTCCAACATGGCATGGGGCACAGGAAACGCTCTTACTTCTTGTTTCCTGCCCTGGGGTGGCCGTGGCTTGTGAGATAACAGTCACTTAGCAGGGCGGTAGGATAGTTGCTGATTGGCTCAGGCCGCTAAGTTCCAACATGGTGCAGATCACAGGAAACGTTCTTGCTTTTTGTTTCCCCACCCTGGGGTGGCCACGGCTTGCCAGGTCACAGTCCCTTACCAGGGCAACAGGCTGCTTACTGGTTGGATCAGCACCCTAAGTTCGAACATGGCCCAGATCTCAGGAAATGCTCTTGCTTCTTGATTCCCCACCCTGGGCTTTTCCGCCGCTTGTCAGCCCACAATCACTTAACTTAAGGGCAGTAGGCTGGTGGTTGGTCGGCTAGTCACCCTATATTCCATCATGTCGTGGATCTCAAGAAACGCTCCTGCTTCTTGCTTCCCCGCCCTGGGGTGGCCACGGCTTGCCAGAACACAGTCACTTACCAGGGCAACAGGCAGTTTACTGGTTAGCTAGGCACCCTATGTTCCACCATGGGGTGGATCTCAGGAAATGCTCTTCCTTTCTATTTCCCCACTCGGTTGGCCACAGCTTGCCAGACCACAGTCACTTACCATTTCGGGTGGTAGGTTACTTGTTGTCTTGGCGTCCTAAATTCCAATATGGCGCAGATCTCACGAAATGCACTTGCTTCTTCTGTCCCTGTCCTGGGCTGGAGGTGGCTTGCGAGATCACAATCACTTTCCAGAGTGGCAGGAAGGTTACTGGTTGACTCAGCGCCCTAATTTCCAATATGTGGCGGATCTCAGGAAATCCTCTTGTTCCTTGTATCGCCGCTCTGAGTTGTACGCATCTTGCAAGACCAGAGTCCCTTATCAGGGCTGCAGGCCGATTGCTGGTTGGCTCAGTGCCCTAAGTCCCAAAAGGGCTCAGATCAAAAGAAATGCTCTTGCTTCTTGTTTCCCCGCCCTGGGGTGCCGTGGCTTGCCAGACCACAGTAACCTACCAGAGCAGCAGGCTGGTTAATGGTTGGCTTGGCTCACTAAGTTCCAACATCGCACGGATCTCAGGAAATGCTCTTGCTTCTTGGATCCCTGCCCTGAGGTTTCTGCTTCTTACCAGACCAGAGTCTCTTATCAGGTCTGCAGGCTGAGTGTTGGTTGCCTCAGTGCCCTAAGTTCCAACATGGTGCGGATCTCAGGAAATGCCCTTTTTACTTGTTTCCTGCCAATTGAGTGGCCGCAGCTTGCAGACCACAGTCACTTACCAGTGTGGCAGGCAGGTGACTGGTTTACTCGGCGCCCTAAGTTCCAACATGGCA
>PVJX010046922.1:0-12097 GCA_004027295.1 Dolichotis patagonum | reverse complement strand
GATAGTTTGCTTGATGAAAATATTGGCCCTTAAAAGAAGCCAAGTACTTTGCCCTGAAGTTAACTATGAGCTGAGGAGGTTCGGCCTGGTTGGGGGTGGTGACCAGGGCTGTGACCTGGAGGGCTGCCTTTCCCTGTCCTCCTTTCAGCTTGGTTTCTGTGTCTAAACTGTGGCCATTGGACTGAGGCTTCTTAGCTAATGAATTATTTTGGTATCTGAGCCAAAATGAACATTTCCTGTGCTAAGCTGTGGGTGTTTGGTATTTTGTTCCAGCAATGAGAAAGTGATTGAGGTACATGGGAAACATCTGTGGGCATTTTGTGATGGTGTCTTTTAGTTTCTATTTTCCTCTCTCTTAGTCAGAGAACTGTTTGTTTGTTTGTTTCTTTGTTTGTTTGTTTGTTTTCCCTGGTACCAGGGATGGTGCCCAGGGCCTTCACTTTGAGCCACAACCCTGGCCAATTTTATTTTATTATTTTGGACAGTCTCACTAAGTTGCCACGTTGTCCAGCGTGGGTGTAAATTTGTGCCCCTCCGGCCTCAGGGGTAAAGCTGATGAGGGCAGATGGTGGCCTGAGCCCGGCCCCAGCTGCAATGTGCAATGCGGACACCTGGCCACCACCATTGGAGAACAGGGTCTGTTCACAAGTTAATTGCCTTTAAAAGATGAAGCCAGGCCAGCATGGGGTTTTACCTCTGTTTTCCTTTGTTTGCCTGGATGGGCTGGCATTTGGGAACTAACTAATTGAATCAAATCTTAGAGAAATCTAATAACTTCCTTGGGCTGTTGTACTAAAAGGTGTTTGTCACAGGTCCCTGGGATCCACACTGGGATGAGGGGAGCTCAAGACAGCTTTGTCCTTGGGCTTTGCATGGATTTGTGGCAGGCATGTGACACAGAGCCCATGGGTTTCCCACAGCCCTGCGGTCCCAGGCTTTTTTTTTCTCTTATTTTTTTTTCTTTTTGAGACAAGGTCTAGCTATTCAGTTCAGGATAGTCTTGAGCTCACTTTGTAGCCCTGGCTGGTCTCAAACTCACAACAATCCTCCTGCCTCAGCCTTCCTAGTGCTGAGATGACAGGTGTCAACCACCATACCCAGTTTATATTCACTTTTAAGTGTAGGATTTTTTTTAAAGACACAATCCAGGCATGGTGGTGCACGCCTGTCATTCTAGCATTTTAGGGGAGAGGCTGAGGCAAGAGGATCTCAAGTTTGAGCTCAGCCCAAGGAATATACCAAGACTGTACCTTAAAACTTTTTAAAAAATGCTGAGGATATATTCAGTGCAAAGGCCCTGGGTTCCACCCTAAGTCCTGCAAAAAGAAAACAAAAATTTCCAGAAATACAGCATCTCCACTTTACCACACACCAAGCACAAACAACAACATTGCCATAGCATTGTTCTGCTGAGAGGAAATCTCAGTCCTAATGGAATCTGGCTCTGTGACTTATTGTTTCTCTAGAAAATCCCCATATGGCCAGCACACTCTTCTGTTCAGTGCTAAAAAAGCAAATGATGCCTCCATCTTTTGTTTTGTGTTGTTTTAGTTGAGTCAAGGTCTTCTATGCAGCACAGGCTGCCCTCAAACTCACAGCGATCCTCCTGCCTCAGCCTCCTGAGTGATGCAGTGATTGGCAGGCCTGTTTTAGTCACTTGTTTATGGAGGCAGTGGCATTTAATGGGACCTCCTTAGCCTTCCTCATGCTAGGAAGTGTGGGGGAAGCTCAGGCCTGGCTTTTAATATATCCCACACACTGGGGGGAAGTGGGGTCAGAAATCCCCACCTCAGTAAAGGTGGAGTGTCCATGAAGTCTGCTCAGGGAAGCAGAGGCAGGGTATGGGGCTTTGTGGGATGAGCAGGAGTCTGAGAGTGACCCCAGCCCATCTGTGCCACCACTGCTTCTCTGGACTCAGGATCCCCCTCAGATCTCTGCAGCCCCAGTGAGGCTAGAACAGAACATGGCTCCCAAAGATCTCCAGTCCTGCTCTTCCTGGTGGAGGTACTCTGGAGGCTGAGGCAGGAGGATTGCTGTGAATCTGAGGGCAGCCTGGGCTACATAGCCAGATCCTGACTCAACCAAACCAAATAAAACAAACAGGAGAAAGAAACGCAATGGCTTCAGTACTGTTCCCAAGTGTCTGCCTGTCTCTCTCTCTCTGTTTCAGAGTAACAGATTTACAGGAAGTTATGAAACATAAAATCCAGTCCCTAAAGTCCCATGTCCCCTTCACTGGGCTCCCTAATGGTGACAGGACCTCAGAGTATCTTCCCAACCAGGACATGGGTTTTGGGCTACATTGTGAAGTACGTCACACATACTCGGATTTCCTTTTTCTTTTCTTTTTTGGTGTAAAGACATTTGCACTGAGCTCAAATCCCTAGTCCTTTTTTTTTCCATTTAAAGATAAGTTCTTGCAACCTGAAGGAGAGAGACACTGGCGTGTTGGGACCTGCACAGTGCGGTTGACTCAGGGTGTCGGAATAACAAGGAGCTCCTCCCCTCTCTGGGATGCAGCTGAGAGTGTGGCAGACTTTCTGCAGCCTGAAGAAAAGAGACCCTGGCGCATCGGGACCTGCACTGTGCAGTTGACTCGGGTGCCGGCAGAACAAGGAACTCCTCCCCTCTCTGGGGGGTGGCTGTGATCCTGCCGGTGTGTGGGCTGAGAATCAGACATCTCATGTCATCCTGTCCCCTGCCCTGTGTCCCACGTCCCCCTCCCCCCTGCTTAGCAAGTGGGAGCCAGTGAACTACACATCTTGTGAAAAGATTGGCTGTTATTTAGTATGAGCTCCCCATATGCAAAGGTAAGGACAAGCATTTGGAAGAAAACAAGAGACAATATGACAGACAGTGAAGATCTCTGGTTGTCTGGCTTTGAAATTTATGCTTTCTTATGTCCCATTCTGTTTTGTTGTGTTAAATTTTACCCCCTTTTAAAATAAAAATTTTTAAAAAAAGATAAGTTCTTGCTAAGTTACCTTGGACAGGCTCAAACTCTTGGTCCTGCTGCCTCAGCTTCCCAGAGTGCTGGGATGACAGGTGTGCACCACCAGGTCTGACTCATTCCTTTTCATGGCTGTGTAGTACTCCAACAGGAGGTACCTCATTTCCTCTGCTGCTGCAGCACTTGTCACTTGGCATGTTCGCCACTGTGAATAAGCCGCAATGCCTTTCCGGTGCTTTTGTCGCATGAAGGAACATTTCCATTTCCAGGCCAGGCTCCAGCTTCACAGCTCTTCCCATTTCCGCAGCTCTGACATATAGACATGTTGTCTCTTATGGCCAAATGTTTTGAACCACCTTCCAGGCTTCCCTAGCAGCTGCTATTTCTCTTACAATAACAGCCTTGTCCTGCATGGCGGGGTTTCAGGACCATGGCCATGGGACCCCTCCAGAGAACATTTGGTTGCTGTTGTAGCAGGACTGGGGTCGAACCCTCATCTCCGCGCTGAGCTCCTGCTACAGCACGTTTATTGATCACCTACTGTGTGCTGCGGGGGCAGCATGGCACTGCCAGCTGACCTCAGACCACACTCTGCGAATGTATGGGGTTGGGTTGAGCCTGGACTGGAGCTCTCAGCACCCCTTGGTGGCTGAGCTTGCAGCTACAGGTGAGCGGTCCCATGGGCTTGGAGCCCAGAGAGGGCTGGTGGATCCAAGGACAGAGCACAAGGTGTAGCCCCTGCCCTTTGTCCAGCCCTGTTTTGAGTGGGTCCCTTCATGTGTGCAGGGGGTGACTTCAGGGCAGATGTGGGAGCATTAATAGAGCCCTGTGGTGCAGCACCCTGAGGAGGCTGGGCCGAGCATATGCAAAGGCCCTGAGGTCCATCACAGTAACAAAAGAAAAGCAAGACACTGGAAGAGGGCAAAGCCCAGGTGGGGCCTTCATGGCCCATCGGGTGCCTGGATTAAGGCCCTGATCATAGAGGCTTTGCGTGGGTCAGTTGTGGAGACATGTGTGTGTCATCTTGGCATCTAGGAAGGCTGAGGCAGGATGTTCAAAATTTTGAGCCCAGCCTGGGCAGTTTAGTGAGACCCTGTCTCAAAAAATAGAAAGGGAGGCAGTAAGACCACACCCTGTGTATGACACGACCGCAAGTCACACAAGAGGGACCAGCGGGCTTAAACGGACTACGCTCAGTGAACTCCAAGCAGCCAGCAGGGCCTGGAACCCACTTTGGGCCCTGACTGTATGTGTTCTTCCAGAATCCCAGCCAAATGGGGCAAATTTGGAACTACACTCCCAGGCAGTATGACCACAGCCTGCTTCTGATACCAACACAAGGTACAATAGAGGGACCAGCAGGCATAAGCGGACTATGCCAGTGAACCCCAAGCAGCAAGCAGGGCCAGGAACCCACCCTGGGCCCTGACTGCATGTACTCCTGTGAAATCCCAGCACACGGGGCAAACTTGGAACTCTGCTGCCAGAGGAAACTTGGACTACAGTGGATTATCTGTGCTAGCTTGAAGGCAGATTAAGTGACTGCCTCATCAAAACAGAAGATCTTAGCTGGCTACAGTCACTGTGGTGAGTAAGCCCCTAAAATAGAGGTGTACAGTGGGTAAATAGGGCCAGTAGTAAAGCTTCCTCTGCTAACTGTAAGACTGTGGTAAGTTTTCCTACACACAACATCAGGCAGAGTGAGGAGTGTGCCGAGAAGGACTCCCCCAACTTGAAGAAAATCAAAAGGGCTTATGAGACACACAGGCACACAATAGGGACACAGTAGAGTCTCAGCCAACACAAACACTATAGACAGGGAGATTTGATGACCTGGAATAACCTGAAGATAAAGTACTAACAGGAACTAAAAGTTGACCTACATCAATACTACTAGGCTTGTCAGCCCAGGAAGAATATAGGACTCACCCAACAGGCCCTGCAGCAGGCAACCAGGTGACTGACACCTATTCATTGTGGGACCCAACAACTGGACAAACATCAGCCTTACAGTAGGACACCAAGATACACACTACCAAAAGTTGACACTAGCAGGTCTGAAGGACCAAACACTAACTTGAAAGAGAAAAATGACAAAATGAAAAAGCAAAATACAATCTCAAACAGCCAGTCCATCAGCAGCAAGTATAGGAGACACTGAATTAGAGGACTCCAAAAGTAACACACCAGAAATCTCTGAAAAGATATTGAGTGAATTAAAAAAACAACTCCATGAGGCCATAGAGGAAATCAAGTTAGAAGTACTCTCCCAGGTAAAGATAGAAGTAACAACCTTAGTAGAGGAGTTGCTGAGTGCAACTAAACAAGAAATAGAGAAAAAAGTACAGGAGCATGGGAAACTGATTGAAACCTTGAATGAACAATATAGAAAACAAGGAGAATTCATAAAGCAAACTGAAAGAGATATCCAAAAAACAAAACATTCTATTCAAAGCATGCAAAACCATTTAAATGAAGCTGAGGATAAAATTTCAGACCTTGAGGACAAGATCACAATTAGTGATCATCAAAGGATAGAACTTTTAAAAATAATAAAGCAGTATGAAATGACAATCCAGAAGCTTCAAGATGATGCCAAGTGCAACAATATAAGATCAATAGGCACTAGTGAAGATGCTGGAGTCAATACATATGACATACCTAAAATGTTCACAGAAATAATAGGAGAAAATTTCCCAACATGGGAAAAAAATCTGATATGCAGATAAGTGAGGCATATAGAACACCAGTCACAACCAAAATAAATCTACACCCAGACACATAATAAGATCTCAGACATACAACATAAAAACAGAATACTAAAAGCTGTTAGAGAAAAGACACAAGTCACCTATCAAGGAAAGACCATCATAATCACAGCAGACTTCTCAGCACAAACCCTCAAGACAAGAAATGCTTGGAGAGAGATATTTTGAGCCCTGAAAGAAAACAACTTTCAATCCAGACTGATGAAAACAGCAAAACTTTCATTCAAATTTAATGGAGAAATAAGATACCTCCATGACAAAGAACAACTGAAAAAATTTAGGTCCACCAAACCAACCCTAGAAAGAGTGTTGAAAGACATACTAAACAGAGATAAAAAGCGACCACAATCCCCAGACCAACAGAAAGAAACCAGCAGGGAGGACTGTAGGGAGCGGCATGATAGCCTCACTGCTGCCGCCCCATCCCGCCCTCCTGTGGGCATTTAGTTCATCTGCCTACATTGCCCATGATCCTCTCTGCCTGGCCGGACATGACTTCGACCTATCCAGTCTCTTCACAACGGCTCTGCCTGATGACATACTTCCTCCCACCGTCGCCCATAGTTACCCCCACCAGAAAGTTGAGCCCACCCAACTGTTGCTTAGATACTCCCACCAAAAGGGTTAGTACCACCCATAAGTGCCTAGTTACCCGACTACGTTACATGAATCTGACTCCCTCATTTCTGCCCTCTATATAAGCCATGTTCACTTTCTCAATAAATGAGACTTGATTGGAATTGCTCGACTTGTCTCTGTCTCTCTTTCCTCTTGTCCCGTTTTCATCCCATCCCCGTTCCCCTTCCAGGTTAGACCCACAGACTGATCCGCGGGCTGGATCAAGTGGCGCCCAACGATGGTTTTTCCTGGCACAGGGGGTGTCTACACGGGACCATTCTGTAAAGCCTTGGCCAAGGTGCTCATTTCCTCGGGACATCATCCCTGTGATCCGCACGGACGGCCACCTTACGTCTCGCCTGAATCACGGTAAGAGAACGGCATTTTTAACATAGGACAAGCAATTAGTGTACACAAATTGTTTGTGGATGGACTTACAAAGTCGCTCAAGGTTAGAGGGATTAAGGTTAAAACCAAAGACTTATTACAATACTTTCAGTTTATCCATAAGGTTTGCCATTGGTTTCCTTTAGAGGGCTCCATTGATATAAAGAGATGGCAAAGAGTAGGAGATGCTCTTAAAGATTATTATAATACCTTTGGGCCTGAAAAAGTCCCAGTCATTTCCTTTTCATGCTGGACCTTAATTTCAGAACTGTTAACTCAGCGGTACACTGACCCTCAAATTAATGAAACACTTATTCAAGGGGAGGCTGCACTGCGCTCCTCCAATAATCCTACCCCAATGCCACCATCGGACACGTCCAGTGTGATTCTTGATATTCCGGAGCCCCTTCAAGATGGTGACTTGCCGCCACTTCCTTTTTCTGGAGTACACGAGGGCACCCAAAATGGCACTGCTCTGTCTGGAATTCAAAATGGCACCGCCCTGTCCGGAATTCAAAATGGCACCGCCCTGTCTGGGATTCAAAATGGCAACGCCCTATCTAAAATCAAAAATGGCGATGCCCCGTCTGGATTTACACTGCCCCCTCCATATCGGCCGATATATCCTGACCTCTCTGATTTTCAGGATGTTGATTGGTCTCGATTAGCAGAGGAGGCTGCTCAATATCATTCCCCTCCCACTGTTGTAGCCCCTGCACTAACGACACTGGGTCAATCCCCGCCTGGCCCCCGAAAGCTGTCTGGTCCCCCTTCTGCTCTTCTTGATTTAGAAACTGAGATTCATTATTTGCAACAACAACTTCAACTTAAACAGGAAAGACAAAGGCTCATTTTACAGCTCCAGTCGTTAGATGTGGGCTCTAACCCTCCCTCAGGTGCGCCAACAATGATGATTCCAGAGATGGAAACAACTCATACCTCCAATCACTTAATGTTTCCAGTAACAGAGGCCACTACAGCTGCTGTTGGTCCACAAAATGACGGAGAGACAATTCAATCTGCCCAAGACAATACTAGTCCAAGGCATGACAGCAATAAAATAATTAGAGAAATAGGGAGGCCAAAGGGACGAACTAGGCATGAGGATCAGTCCCCAAGTCAGGAAGATACACGAGGTAAAACATGAGCCACTGCACTAACTTGAGGAGATAGAAAGGGGCAGCTGCCGCGTCTATACAAATGGGATTTAGAAACTAATGATAGCCAGGGAAACAATGACTCTGACCCACATGACAGTGATTTAGAAACAGACTCTCTACCCTCAGGGCCTCGGGCTAATAGGGCCCATACACCGTTCTCTGTAACCGCCCTAAAAGAATTAAAAATAGCAGTATCTCAATATGGCCCTACAGCGGCTTTTACCCTTGCGGTCCTAGATTCCTTGACCCAAGGTTGGGTTACACCTAATGATTGGAGAGATTTAGCAAGAGCTACACTTTCAGGAGGCAATTATCTGCTTTGGAAGGCTGAATTCCAGGATCAATGTGAACTTTTAACAACAAAGAGAAATGCTAATCAAAAAAATCGCTATACCATTCCCATGTTAACAGGGACAGGCCGTTATGCAACAAGCCCAAATGCATTATGAAGACGGCCTTTTTGCACAAGTTACCCTAGCAGCAACTACAGCCTGGAGAAAGCTCCTCTCTGGTGGTGGAGCTACTTCTCCACTCACAAAAATTAAACAAAAACCCGAAGAGCCTTTTTGTGACTTTGTTGATTGCCTCCTACAGGCAACTGAGTGCCTTTTTGGCTCCTCTGAAAACAACCCTGATCTAATCAAACAATTGGCTTATGAAAATGCAAATTCTGCCTGTCAGGCTGCAATTAAACCACATAAAAAGAGAGAAGATCTTTCAGGTTATATTCGTTTGTGTGCAGACATAGGTCCTGCATATCATCAAGCTCAGGTCACAGCCGCAAGTACGGCTGCAGCCGTAAAGCAGGTCCTCCTCGCACATAAACAAGGAGGAAAGACAAATAATGGCAAATGTTTTAAATGTGACCAGATGGGCCATTTTGCCAAAGACTGTCTAATCACCCCAAAACCTCAACATAATAATTCAAGACCAAAGCCTACAAGTTTATGCCCTAAATGTAGGAGGGGATATCATTGGGCCAACGAGTGTAGGTCAAAAACAGATGCAGATGGCAACCCCCTTCCTCAACTGGGAAATGGGAATCGGGGTCAGCCCCAGACCCCCAATCTAAGGCAGACCCCTGGGGCTATAGGGTTTGTCCCACAACAAAACAACCCAACACAAAACAATCCATTTCGGACCTCCTCCGTACCACACCAGGAAGTGCAGGACTGGACCTCTGTTCTACCTCCAACACAGTATTAACTCCTGACATGGGCCCACAAGCCATTCCTACTGGGATTTGTGAACCCCTTCTGAGGGCACATGTGGGTTAATTCTTGGACGCGGCAGTATAATATCAAAAGGATTACAAATTGTCCCAGGAGTCATAGATAATGACTATACTGGTGAAATCACTGTTATGGCTTCCTCTATCTCTGGTCTAGTTTCCATTAGTCAAGGGCAATGTATTGCTCAATTAGTGCTATTACTTTTAGTCAAAACTCCTAATATAGCCATGGCCTCCTATAGGGGAGATTCTTCCTTTGGGTCTTCAGATATATATTGGGCTCAATTCATTTCCAAAGATAAACCCCTTATGACTTTGTTGCTCAATGGAAAAAGTTTCTCAGGCCTCATAGATACAGGTGCTGATGTCAACATCCTCTCCTGAGGCACAACCCCCTGTGCCCCCCAACAGGACACATTTTTGTCTGCGGCAATAATAGAGCCTATACTTATCTTCCATCCAACTGGACAGGTACATGCATGACTGCTTCCCTCCTGCCCGGCATAGATATTGTCCCAGGTGACCAACCTATCCCAGTGCCAACATTCTATTATATTATTGGCTGCCAAAAAAGAGCGATAATGCTAATCCCACTCTTGGTGGGAATGGGCCTCACTGGCGCTGTAGCCACAGGGACTGCTGGCCTTGCTGTGGCCCTAGACAAATATTCTGACTTATCTAACCAGCTGTCTAAAGATGTTCAAGCCTTATCCTTCACTATACAGACTCTCCAAAATCAGCTAGACTCCTTAGCAGAGGTTGTCCTACAAAATAGATGAGGACTAGACCTACTCACAGCAGAACAGGGAGGGATCTGTCTTGCCTTACAGGAAAAGTGCTGCTTTTCTGTCAACCAGTCCGGCCTTGTGCACGGAAAACTCCAAGAGCTAGAAGATCAACTCCGACAATGTCGACAACAAATGGCTACTAACCCTTTCTCCTCCATGTGGGGGGGGCTATTCCCTTATATTGCCCCCCTTCTGGAACCCCTAGCTGCCTTATTGTTATTTCTAACTGTTGGCCCTTGCGTCTTCCAGAGGATCATGAGGCTTCTTAAAGATAGAGTTGACGCATTCATGGCAAAGCCCATTCAGGTACATTATCATCAGCTAGAGATGGCAGATCAACAAACTTATTGGGAAACGTTTCCCACAAATGGCCCATATTGATGATGTGGCCCAGATGCCTTGAGGTACTAGACGGGCAGCCAGAGACGGGCAACTTGGACATTTGTGCTACACCACCAGCCACCTAAGACAGGCACAGGACCAACTGCTGTCCTGCAGGCCCATGACGGGTAAGGCTCGGTTAGGGTTCACATATAGAGTCCATGTCCCAAGACAGGCGCCGTCTTCACAAGGCCCGCCATATTCCTGATTTTTTGAAATGATAAGGGAGGAGATGTAGGGAGCGGCATGATAGCCTCACTGCTGCCGCCCCATCCCGCCCTCCTGTGGGCATTTAGTGCATCTGCCTACATTGCCCATGATCCTCTCTGCCTGGCCGGACATGACTTCGACCTATCCGGTCTCTTCACAACGGTTCTGCCTGATGACATACTTCCTCCCACCGTCGCCCATTGTTACCCCCACCAGAAAGTTGAGCCCGCCCAACTGTTGCTTAGATACTCCCACCAAAAGGGTTAATACCACACATAAGTGCCTAGTTACCCGACTACGTTACATGAATCTGACTCCCTCATTTCTGCCTTCTATATAAGCCATGTTCACTTTCTCAAAAAATGAGACTTGATTGGAATTGCTCGACTTGTCTCTGTCTCTCTTTTCTCTTGTCCCGTTTTCATCCCATCCCCATTCCCCTTCCAGGTTAGACCCACGGACTGATCCGTGGGCCGGATCAGAGGACAAGCAATTGAATAAGGGGGGAAAGCAGAAAGCAAACAATTGGAACATAACATGGCAAAGTTGAGCCAGTACATATCAGAAATATACATAAATGTAAATGGCCTCAATTCAACTATCAAAAGAAATAGGTTGAGAGAATGGATCAAGAAACAGGATCCCACAATATGCTGTATACAAGAATACATCTGACCTAAAAGGAAACTCATAGATTAAAAGTCAAAGGATGGAAAACAGTATTCCATGCAATGGTAACAGAGAAAAAACAAGGGTAACTATTCTATTTGCAGACAATGTGAACTTCAAACCTAAAATGATTAAAAGAGACAAACAAGGTCACTACATACTCATAAGTGCAAAAATTCCAGAGGAAGAACTAACAATTATAAATATATATGCACCAAGCACAGGTGCACCCAACTATATGAGACAGATACTAATGGACATAAAAAACCAAATACACAAGAACGCAATTATTGCAGGGGACCTTAACAGCACATTGTCTCAAAAGAGATAGATCAACTGGACTAAAAGTCAACAAACAAGTAATAGAACTGAATTATACCTGTGAGCAATTGGACTTAGTACATGTCTACAGAGTGTTCCATTGAACCACAACAGAATACACATTCTTAGCTGCACAAGGGACATTCTCCAAAATAGACCATATATTATCCCATAAAACATTCTTAAGTAAATGCAAGGTTGTTGAAATTATCCCATGAATACAATCTGACCATAGCACACTGAAACTGGAAATTAATGGCAAAAGAAATTGCAAAACCTGCATGCATACTTAGAAATTAAAAACAACCCTTTAAAAAACCAGTGGGATACAGATGAAATTAAAGAAGAAATAAAGCAATATCTACAATTCAAAGAAAATGCAGAAACAACGTACTGTAATCTGTTGGATGCAATGAAAGTTGTCTTAAGAGGGAAAAATATAGCAATAAATTGTCATATCAAGAAAACAGAATGAGCAAAATAAACATCCTAATGCTTCATCTCAAGCTTCTAGAAAAAGAAGAGCCAGTTAAGCCTGAAGCTTATAGAAGACAGGAAATAGTAAAGATTAGAGCAGAAATCAATGCAACTGAAACTAAAAAAAAATACAAAGA
>PVJX010046921.1:0-12093 GCA_004027295.1 Dolichotis patagonum | reverse complement strand
ATGGCCTTGGCCACATGCCCAGCAGCAACAAAGCTAGAATTCAAATGGCTCTGACTCCAGGCCCCATGGCCTTTCTCTTAACTTTTTAAGGTCACTGGACTTTACCTGAAACTGAAGGTTTTAATAGCTTCACGATTTAGTGTCATCTTAGTATAGCAGTCTCTCCTATCCTCAGGGGACACCTTCCAAGACCCCCAGCATGTGCCTGGAATCCAAGATACTACGAAAATCTATTTAGACTCATGGTCTTCGTCATCCTGGGACCCACACTGCACATTCCATTGTGACAGTGAAGGTAGATTTTCAATTTGATTGAGAGCTGCCTACGGCTACCAGGAAAGTACATTTCTGGGTGTTTTTGGATGGGTCGTGGAAGTGTGACCTGGGGGACTATATCCGGTCCCTTCCCTCTCCTCTCTTGGGTTCTGTCCCTCCACTCTGTTCCCTAGTCACCATGAACTAAGCAACTTTACTACACCCTTTTGTCATGGTTTTCTTGCCTTGGAGTCAGCTGATAATAGACTGAGCCGTCTGAAGCCCTGAGCCAAAGAAACCTCTCTTGAACCTTGCAAGTGTCAGGTACTTTGTTCAGCGATGGGGAAGCTGACTAACATACATCAACCAGCAGCAGCTTAAAATATTCAGAAAAAAGAATGTGCCCATCTTTAGGGATTATGTACAGACTTTCTTCTTTGCCATTATTTCCTAAACAATATAACAATTTATGAGCATTTACATTGTAATAGGTGTTATAAATCACCTACAGAAGATTTAAACTATAGGAAGGTGTGATAGTTCTATGCATTATTATGCCATTTTGTGCCAGGGGCTTGAGTATCTTTGGATTTTGGGATCTATGCAGGTCTTGAAACAAGCCCCCTGCAGATAGAAAGGGACAACTATACTAGTATGTTTTTTCTAAGATACTTACTATGATACGTTTATTTTTTTAAATATGGCACAACAGGAGATTAACAACAAACAATTATAACAATACACTGCAATGAAGGTTATATACCTAGAGTCTTTATTTCTTTGTGGAATTTTCTGTTATTTTTCTACTGCAGTTGACTATGAGTAACTATAACCAAGGAGTGGGGAACCATGGGTATCTGTAGGGGTATGATAGTATACTGTGTTAAGTCATCTGGGTCACAAATTAGTAAATCAACTCTTCAGTGCAGATGAAAACATAGTCAGTCAGTTTATAATCTCTTCTCTTCCTCCAGACTCTCTCAACCATTCTCATGAAACCTCAGTAACAGACATTAGCATTGCTCAGTGCATAAGTCACTTGCTTTTGGAAGCATCATGGACAAGCTGAAGATACCTAGCACAGTGTGTGTACACACATGTGGCCTCTAAGAACATGCATACAGACAAACAAGCTAGGCAGGCTGCTCTGAACAGGCTCTGTAGCCTCCTGGATCTAGCAGCCACCGAAGTAGTGATTCATCAAGTAGGCGTTGACTCCCCTCACATGGGATACTGCCCTGGTACCTTCAAATAACTGTGCAGCCCAGGTTGTCCTTGAACTCACGGCGATGCACCTGCTTTAGCCTCTGGAGTGCTGAGGTTACAGGCATACACCACCACTCCTGGCTTTAAACAAGGCAGACACTGTGATTTTATCATCTTCCCTCCAACAAATGAAGTCCTCTTTGATTCAAGGCAAATCACTAACCTGACATATCAGTCTCTTATAGTGAAGATAATAATTGTTGCCTCGATGGCATTGCCAGATTTAATTAATTATGACTGAAAAATGCAGTGGAGAAAAGTTGCTTTGTAACTGCTCCATAATAACAATTGCTCGCCAATCCTAAATGTTTCTGATACCCTTTCTATTCAATTTTTCGGCCACAAAAACTCATTCACTGTAAATTTATATGTATTTATCTTATTTCTTGCTTGGTGGCATTATAATGATATTAAGTATTGTCACAGAAAATGCAAGATGAAAATTCCAGTGATTCTCAAGGTGGAGTTCTTAAGCCACCATCACCTGCAGCAGCACTGGACACTCAGTTTCCCGGACGGGCACCAGTAAGTCCACAGGGGTACCAGGGAACGTTTTATAAACGGAGAGACTCACAACCACACAGAGACTGTCAGACACGGAGCAAACTCCCCCACAAAGGAAGCTCACACTTCCAACAGGAGATCCCTTCAAAGCTTCTTTCCCTGAGGGTGAAGCTTGTGAGGCTGCGTCTTTTAGCAACAGAGATGAAAAGGCAGGTGCTATGTGAAAATCAGCATGGAGCAGGAAATACAGCTGGCGACTGACAACTTGCTTCCAAGATTGAAGTCCTGCAATTTCTCACCACTTTTATGAAGCAATTGCGGTTATTAACATGTAGTTATATTAATTATAGTTAATATAATTAATTGTGGTTACATAATATAAATGTGAAGTAAAATATTGTGGTTATTAAGTAACTGTAGTTATTGAGTAAAATGAAGTAATATGTCATCTGCTTTCCAAATCCATGGGTTCCACATCTGCAGATTCAACTAACCACGGGTTGAAGACATTGGGGGACAAAAGGTACCTGTATTGATATTTACAGGCTTTTCCTTTGTCATTATTCCCTAACCAATACAATGCAGTGACTCTTTTATAATGTTTACATTATAGTCAGTATTATAGAGATGATGTTAAATAAACAAGAAGAGATGAGTAAGTCATATGAAAATACTATTCTGTTTTATATGAAGGACTTGAGGTTTGGGTATCTGTAGGGAGTACTGGATACCAATGAATAACCGTATTATTTTTCTTTTAATTTAAATGCATTTCATAACACAATTACTAAGTTCTTAGACTATAAGTCATTTTGACTGAACTACTCAATAACTGCAACTGTCAGGAATATCTTTGGGCCTGAAAGTAAGGATATCAGATAAGCCTGGCAGTTATACACAAGGTAAAAAAATTGCTAAGACATTGATGGAACCACAAACCAGGGAATCTGTGAAACCTCTGACATGAGAATGTGCTTCAGATAAATACACATTCTTAGGTTTCACTCTAGACTTACTGATCAGAATCACTGGAGATGAGACACAGTGATCTGTTTTGAAAAGGCCTCCATGTGACTCCCATTCAGGCTCCAATTGGAGAAATACCACAGTAACACATGTCCTAAAAGCAGCAGGTGTGCTTGGGAATATAGAGAGGCAGTTGGCAAATTAACCCAACCTCACAGTTTGAACAAGTACAAACATGATCTAACCGGGGGGGGGGGAACAAAACAAAATGACAAACAAAATGCCACAAAATTAGTTTATCCATATACACAATAAACAAATTTATATTTTCCTGTCTTAAAGCTCATTCTATAATCTTAAAATGATGAAAACTTAGAGTGTTCATTAAAAATTGCGAATAACTTGTGCTTTTATCTTTGCCATTCTGGATAACACACAATACCTTCTGATTTCTAAAAACTGAATCATTTTGTTAATGTTTCTGATTACTGAGAGTGAATCACATCATTTCTTTCAGAAGACGAAATTGATGGCTGGCCATAATTTAAGGCAGGATCCAAAATTTCTGCCAGGAATCTGATTTGCATTTTTTATGACTTTATAAACAAGCAAGACGCAGCTCACACATACCAGTAGCATTTCTGTGGAGAACAATAAGGAAGAGTGACGGAGGAGGCCACTGAGTCTGGTGGAAATGCACGGTTATTTGAGTGTTAGAGATTCTGAGGAAAATCTGTGTTGAGTAGCAGATCTCAGCATTTCATCTTAGTTAATCCCCTTAAACCTTTGTACATAGGGTGAGATTTCCAAACTTCTGAGTACTAAGTCAGAAGCTGTGAGCAACAGTCTTCCTTGGGAGTCCCCCTATGTCCTTAGCAACATGGAGACAGATTGCTGAGCATGAGGAAGGTAGGCACATCTATCCGGATACAAAGGAAGAGAACTCCTTACTACCCTGGGTCCTCTGACGCCAGAAGGATGGCATCAGTGCCATCCTTTGAGGAGAGAGCAGTGAACCCCCAACAGGAAGCAACTGGCCCCCAATTCCTTGAGGACCCCAATTCCTTGAGGACCCCTGAGACAATGCCGTACTATCATTTTCGTCATTGTGTAATGTTACCGACTGTGTTAATTTTTAGAAACTAAGTTAGAGTCATTTCGTGAAGACGGCACAAGTTCATTAGATTCTCTTAAATGCCTTAATCTTTGCTACAAAGTTTCATAGTTTTGATTATTGATTTATACCTGAGATTCTTTTTCCTCTTGAATATACATTTATTGAATTCCTTTTGGTTTTATTTGGTTTTCCTCTTTTTCCCTCTTCTAAAGCATATACTTTCCTCAAAGATTTGCACATTAAGCTACTTCTTTTATAACTATATCAACCCTTTACCAATCAGTCATGCCAAAAGATCCCAATTTTTCATACTACCAGTCAAATTCTCTTCCCTTTCCCCACTTTAGCCCTCTAAAATTCCACCCTTGTCCTCTCTCTCAGGCCCCCTCTCAGATTTCCAGCTGTTTACTACCTATCAAATTCACCCCATAAAGACTGAATACTTCATCTTTTGTGAGCCAAATTTATGTTCTCCACACATTCCTAAAGGAACTGCCTCTAGATAACTAGAGGGGAAAAGAAGGAAGTACATGCTTATCTATGGTTTCTCCTTTTCTGCTTTCAGTTTCTAGAGCAGTGCAATGATGTCTGGTACCTTCTCATTCTGTCCTGTGTGGGATGTGAATCATTCCTTCATCTGGTGTATCTAACGTGGGTCATATAGTGCTAACCTATTTTCATATATCTATATCTATATCTATATCTATATCTATATCTATATCTATATCTATATCTATATCTATATCTATATCTATATATTTGTCTCTAATCTTCCACCCCTTAATAGGCATCTATATTATCAGATAAACAGGTTTCATGTTTGAGCAGCCCTATTTTAGCAGGCATGGCTGCACACATTTTTAATCCCAGGACACTGGGAGGCTGAGGTAGAAGGTTCATAAGTTTGAGGCCAGTCTGGGAAACTTAGCAATTTAGAGAGATCCTGTCTCAAAAAATTTTCAAAAAAAAAAAGGGGGGGTTGGGAATGTAACTCAGAATAAAGGCCATGGGTTCAATATTGCAAGAAATAAAAGTAATGCTATTTTACTTAACGTAGCAATTGTTCTAATTTATTGGGAGTCATTGTGCCAACTTTTATAATAGGTGTGTATGTATAAGACAAAACATTTACACACACACACACATGCACAAGCACACACAATATGGTTTGAAACTACTATTTGTGGTTTCAAGTATTCAATGGGGATCTTGGAATATATCCCACAAATATGAGGGGTTACTGTAAACCATGAAGTCATCTTTTAATTCTTGTTTTCCTGAGCCCTTTCAGTGACTTCATACCTCCATAAACATCTATAGATTGATATCTGCAGGGTGAAGGCACTGTGCAGCGCTGGAGATCTAAGATGCAGGCCCTGCCTTCAGGGAAGTGTAAGCCTCTCTTTAAATTCCTTACCACTCCTTTCTGTTTCCACCACTGATCATTGTTGAATGGCCTTCCTTTCCCACTGAATTATGCAATGGACTCATTTTCTGGTCTTCCCAGCATTTTGCTTCCCAGTTAATCACATATCTTGGCACTAGAAAAATAGTAACTGGTCTACATCACTCGTTAGTGTGATCGCTTGATCAGAAACTTCCAATCTTCTTCATTGCCCACAGACACCCTCGACAGCACGTATCAAACAAAGTCTGCTACAATCTCTACTGATGCTCTGGGAAAGGCTGTATCTCCTCTGAGAAAAATTTTGCTTCTAAAATAAACAGTCTTTATGGCTCAGAATCAAATGAAACATCCTACTCAGTGATCAAAATTGGAGCATGCTAGGTTAAGAGAGCTGCTGCATTGTTGTGTAGGCTAAGGGAAGGTTTCATTAGCATCTTAACAAAATGCACAGACATTTCTCCAAAGAAGATACATAACTGACCAAAAAACATAAAAATCCTAATGAATAGTAATGTTGAACATCTTAATGACAGTAGTATTGAATATCTTTCATATGCTTTTTGGCCATTTATATACCTTGTTTGGAGAAATGTCTACTCAAGTATTTTAAGTTCATTAATCAAGTTATTTGTTTGGATAATGTTGGTGATTTTTAGTTTTAAAATATATTTCAAATGTTAATCCTCCAGCAGGTATATGGCTTGCAGATATTTGTTTCCATGCTATAGGCTGTCCTTTCATCTTGGTTATTTCTTTTCTGTATAGAGGTTGAACTTATTATAAGTCTATTCATCTATTTTTTACTTTTGCTACCAAATCCAGTGATCCAAAATCATGAAACTTATTTCTTACGTTTCCGTCTAGGATTTCATTGCATCAAAGGATTCATTTAGGATCTTTTATCCATTTTGAACTATTTGTTACACATGCTATGAAGAAAGAATGTAACTTCATTCTTTTGTATGTTACAATTTTCTAACATCATTTACTGAAGAATGTATCATTTCCGCAGTGTATAATGTTGGCACTCTTCCCAAAGATCCTCTACCATATTTGCAGGGTGTGTTTCTTGACTCTCTATTCTGTTCCATTGGTCTGTTAGGGTAATTGAAAATTATAGTGAATGTTTACATGTTTTAAAACTTCATGATAGTTAGAGACACATTGCTAAAACAAGGGGATAAATTTGTTTAAGCAAGAGGGAGTATTTTGAGGCATGTAATGGTGATGTCATTTACTGTGGTAAATTTTTAATTTAAACATTCACTGTATTTATTATTCTATGAGTTTTTATACTGTCTTGATTTCTGCCACTTCATAATATATTTGAAATCAGGATATGTGAGGTATCTAGTTTTGTCTTTGTAAAGGTCATTTTAGGTGTTTAGGGTTTCTTGAGATTCCATACTGATTTTAGGATTTTTTTTTTCTATTTCTGCAAAAATTGCCATTAGGACTTGGGGATTGTATTGAATCTCTAGATAGCTTTGGGTAGCATGAACATTTGAAAAATAGTAAACCTTTTAATATATAGTTTGCCATATTTTTCCATGTACTTGTATTTTCTTCGATTTCTTTAGCAATGTTTTGTATTTCTCATTGCATAAGGCTTTTGTCTTTTGGGTTAAGTTTATTAGTGTTTTATTCTTTTTAATGTCATTATAAGTGGGATTTTTTTAGTCTTCAGATTGTTTTAGTGTCTAGAAATATAGCCCATGTTTGCATGTTGATTATATATAATGCAACTTTGCTTATTAGTTTTAACTTTTTTATTGCTGAACTTTGCATTAATGTTAAACTATCACAATCTTTGATTTATGATACAGCAGTTTCAGTTCTGCTTCAGAGACACTGTCTAGGTAATTTCATTTTGAATATATATCTACAATATATATGACATTTCATGTAAACAAAAATAATAGTTTCATGGCTAAAGCTATTTATGGTGTTTTTAAAAAATTAATTAATTTATTTTTTGTCTTTTTGAGACAGAGTCTTGCTACATGGTTTTGGCTGGCCTTGGGCTCACTTTGTAGCTCAGGCTGGTCTCAAACTTGCAACAATTGGCCTGCCTCAGCCTCCCAAGTGCTGGATTTACAGGAATGCACTACCACACCCATTTTTTTTCCCTATGTGTTTAAAAACACTTTTTCTTACAGAAGGAGGACTGGAAGTTGGAGCCCCACCTGGACCACTAGGAGACTTAGTGAGACCCTGTCTCAAAGTAAAAAATTAAAAAGGGAATGGAATATAGCTCAGTTTGAAGGTCCTGGGTTTAGTTCCTGGTAAAACAAAAACAAACAAACAAACACAAAATGAAACAAGGAACAAAAGAAAACAAAACAAGAGAACCTTTCCTCATCGTATGTTTGGTCTGATATATTTGGAGGCTGAGCTGGTGTGCCCGAATCTGTTACTCTGTTCTTAGAGCTTGCAAGTCCCACGTATCATTCTAAGTTAGCAGTTATACATTACATTTCATGGTATAACAAAAATAACTTCAGCCACTTCTGAACTGTTATTTTTTGCATCCATTCAGTCTCAGAACAACTTTTCCATTGCAGCTCTGCTTTCTGGGTTATCTGATTACAGGAATTCCTGTTTCGTTTCTACTGCTGTTTTGCCAAGGATATCTCCTCTCATCCCATCTCAAGGCCTCAGCCTATAACACAATGCACCTCCTCTTCTTCTCCACAGTACTCTTTGGTGGATGCTAAACACACTCAGTTACTCTTCACCTAAACTGCATTACCTCCTGCCTCTGTCACCACAAACTTTCATTCAGCATATATTTGTTGAGTACTTATATGTTCTAAAGATCTTACTTACAAAGGTAAATGGAAACTTTGTGTGTGTGGCAGAGAGAAAGGTAGGCATGAAGGGAGGTATTTCCCAATACTGCTTTCTAATACAGATTCTGGCAAGAGTACAACCAATCCCAAGACCTATGGGAACGTGGAAAGATGCAGGGAATGACTACATCTGGGAACAAGAGCAAATGTCTGTGATGCCACCTTGAGGGGACTAGATTTTAATTCCACAGGCTATAGGGATTTTTCCATGAGAGAATTAAAGAGGAATATTCCCACCAAAAAGGAAATCTCTGGAAACAATGTAAGGATAAACCATGATGAGGACAGACCTCTTGTTGCTAGGCTGCAGGAGTCTAGGCTGGGGCAGGGGCACCCCAGACTCAGCCACGGGACTGTGGAGATGAAATGTAGGCAAAATTCCCTTTCCTGGTGCCCTTGCTTTTTCTCACATCTTGTTTCCTCCATAAAATTTAGAGATTCTCTTATTATCAATAAAATACAAGTTCCCTAGTGGCAGGAACCAAGCCAGTCTCACTTACTTGTTAATTCCAATCCTGTCCTGAAGACTGGCACAGCTCAGGTGTCAAACAAGCGCTGATTAAGGGGGAGAACAGGCACCAACAGGTAGATACGGGGTGAGAGAACGGAGTGCATGCTTCCCATGCTCCTACCTTAGACAATCAGAAACCCCTCAGTCTAGGAAAAGGGATACCATGAAAGCTGCAAACTGAGATGAGAGAGAAGAGGAAAGAGAGTAAATTCTTTGTGGCTTGAGACATATGGGATGAGATGACCAAAGCCTACACCATTCTGCTACCTTTGTGAAGTGAGAGGGCTACAGGAAGCCTTGATTTAATTGCTTACAACTACCATGGAATTGGTGCTCTGCTAGATGAGTTTACAAATGTTAATTCTGGTTATCATAATACTCACAATAGTGAGGAATTGTCTTCAAGAGTTACAAAGCTACAACTTGGATAGATAATTAATTTCTCTCTGGCCACATTAGTAGGAAGCAGGAAAGTGAGATAGGAATCCTGGTTGACTAGAATCTAAAGTTATTGGTTACTTTCTCCCTCCATTTCATACTCTCAAACCTCACCTTCCACATCAAACCCCCTATAGGAGACTCTTTACATACACGGTTGCAATAATTCTTCTCCTCCTTGTGTGTCCCTCTGAAATTTAACTCTGTTACTCCTAATCAAGAAAGGCCCCTGAATCTGGACTTGACTGTGTGATTTTTGTGACCAAAACATGAATCAGAAATAACCTCCAACTTGTGAACCTAGGACGGCAAAGGTCCTTTAGCTACCACAGTCACCCTCTTGGAACTCTGAGGTCTGAGGTCGAGGCCAGCCTCCTGCGGGATGATAGGCCACCTGGAGAGAGGGGCCTAGATGACAGCCTCTACCCATGTGATAGGTCAACATGGGTCACCAAGTTCCACCAAGCTACCATTGGCTGCACGTGACAAGAAATACAGCAGAAGAATCTTCCAGCTGTGTCCTGCCCAAGTCACTAACATACAGAACTGTGCACCAGTAGATTTCTGTTTTCAGTCATTAGGTCTGGAGTGGTATGTTATAGAGCCAAAAAATAACTGATATATTCTCTACTCAGTTAGATGAAGTGACCTCAGAAGCAGGGGAGAATCTCCAGCCTGGGCAGGGAGGAGGGAGTCATTGGCAGTATATCCCAAATTACTGGAAACATCAGGTCTTTTTCCTGAGAAACGAAAGGGAACTATTAATACAGTAGAGCTGAATTTCATTGTGAGTTAAATAAGTTATTGTGAGCCAGGGGGAAACTCAGCATTCTTTATTAATGGTTCTGTCGGGAAATGTTTCTCATTCGAGTTAACTGACTTATTGCTCATTTGTTGGTAAACTGAGGATCGTTTGTCTAGGATGTAACACTGAACTTCATAAATACAGATCAGATAGGGAAGGAACAACAGCAAGAAACAGACGGAACACAATCCTCATCTGCATTTACATCCTTCCAGGAATGTTTTCAAAAGGGGAAAATGTCTCGCAAATATAAAAGATTGCATATGGGTTTCTGGAGTCCTGTGATGCAGGAAGAGAACAACTGTAGTCCTAACTGAATCATCTGGGACCACATTCTCTGGGTGCCCTAAGGTGATTATGCTTAGAATGGAGGCTTTCAGACTGTCATTTAGCAAGGAAAACACGACTGGATACCAGTAGTAAACTAATGCCCTTGAGCTATTCATTTTTTATGGCAACCTAATTGAAATGTACAAGTTGTATAATGCTCTCTGCTCCTAAGAGGGGGCAGACTGGCAAAGCAGATGATTGATTCAGAAATGTAGCCCTTGAGATAAGGTTTCCCCTTCGACAGAAATATGTAACTGATCCAATTTATGAGAAACCAAGATAAGTGGAACTGTCACTCTGTCCTCCTATTGGAAAGAGCCTTTGTCTTGACGCATAGATACATTTTGGTTTCTAAACTAGATTTTCTTTTCTTTTGTTCTTTCCTCTTTTTTTTCCTTTAAAGTAATTTAAAGATGCCAGAGTCTACTTTTAAAAGTGCACTGTGGTTATTGTGTGCAAAAAGACACTAGGACAGCACTACTTACAGTATAAGCGGTGTGTGGAGCGTGCGAGAAGAGGCCTGCTATTCAGAGAATTTTGTGAAGAAGGATAGAAAACTTGGTCATTTCTTAAAAATTATAATTCCTTTTCGAGCATTGGATAGAAGAAAAATTCTGCTATACTCATGGACATAACTGCTTTGTCTTGTAAGGCAAAAGGTAATAAATCCCAGAGTTCTTTTTTTTTTTTTAATTTTTATTCGAAACAGAATAAAACAAAAGAGGGCAGTACAGAGCAGACCAGAACAGGAAACAACATAGGCAACACAGTACTTTACATTAAGACAACTGGACATCAACAGTAGCTAACACCATATCACTTACTCTGCTATAAAATCCCGGAGTTCTAATTCAAAGTTAAAGTGAAGCAAACGGAAGCGATTTAAGATGAACAAGTGACTGTCTTGTTTCACAAAGGGCGGAAGTACCACTATCATTCAATCAGGGTGGGATAAAGCATTATCCGTTCATCCCTTCACTCTGGGTGTACCAGTCTACCCCAGAGACACACACAGAGGTCTCCAGCTGGTCGCCAGGGTGTGTTAGGGCTCACGAACATCCCACTGTTTGGCCGTATGTGCAGAAACAGAAATGTTTTTGTTAAAACTGTCAAACTATCTCAAAAAATACAACTGCTTAGTTTTTAATTTCTTATTTCAATGATTTTTTTTATTTTAGCCAACATCTATTTTTGATTTTATTAATCGCATTTAATAAATATTTGTTGAGAGTGTTGAGTAAAGAACACTGTGCTAGGCAGGTCCCAGAGAGCACAAAGATACTGGAACTATCTCAGTGTTTGATCTGCTTATCAGAAAAAAAAATAAAAGTATTCACGAGCATAAAATGAATGCAGTTCAGACAAAAGGGAGGGAGAAAATGAGGGAGGAGGAGGAAGAGAAAGAAAGTCATACAGAGACAGAGAGACAGACACAGAGAGAGGCGGAAGGGAACAAAATAGCTTCAAAGACAACAAAAACTATTAGTAAGAGAATTAAGATTGCTTCATGAAGAGGAGATGGGTGAAATGTTACTGGACAATGATGAGGTGTGGTTATAGAGTTATAGATCAATCCAGTTTAAAGGAACAGAGGGAGCCTGGCTTGTGGCACACTCTGTAATCCCAGCACTTGGCAGGTGG
>PVJX010046920.1:0-12098 GCA_004027295.1 Dolichotis patagonum | reverse complement strand
AAAAAAAGGGAAGGCAGTGGCCATTGTTTATCTATTATCATGATTTTAAATCCATATTGTTTTCATTGTTCTGTTTAGTTTGGTTTTATTCTGTTTCAATTTATCTAATTTTGTTATATTTGATGGCATGGGAAGCTATTTCAAAGATAACAAAATATATTACAGTAGCCACTTTTTATTTCCTATTAGCTTGTTTTGAAAATCTGTATTGCTTTCATTGTGTTGTTTTGAATGATTTTATTCTATTTTCTTTTGTTTGGTTGTATCATATCTGATGGTATAGGCAACTACTTTGAAGATAACAAGATGTATTATGGTACCAATTGTGGTTTTCCTATTATCTTGTTTTGAAGTCCTGTACTTTTTACATTGTTTTGTTTTTATTGCTTTTATTCTACACTATTTTGTTTGATTTTATTATGCCTGATGGTATGGGCAATTCTTTTGAAGATAACAAGAGGCATGATGGTAACCATTATTGCTTCCCTTGTATTTTGTTTTAAAGTCTTGTACCATGGTCATCAGTTTGTTTTGATTGACTCTATTCTATTTCATTTGGTTTTACTCTCTTCAAAATAAAATAAAATAAAATAAAATAAAGTAAAATAAAATAAATAAAGTACTTTTTAAAAGTCTTTGTTATAAAATCAAGAATGCAGTGTTTATTTTTAAAGGTAATATACATAAAGAGATAATGTATAAAGTAAAAATTTCCAATGTTCCTCTGCCCAAAAGGCAACTGTTAATTGATTTAAGTGCATTATAGGTGAGATTTTAAATTTTCCCCACCAGAGACTCACATATTGAGAAAATGAGCTTTGGGAAGATGATTGGGTCATAAAAGTGCTGACTGTATCAGTATATTCATCCATTGATGACATCATAATTATGATCTGACCCTCAACACACTTGAAAAAATCAGTATAGTTGAAAGGAGTGGCTCATGGGGACACAATTTTGGGTAGTATGTTGTTTGATTTCTGCTTTCTTCCTCTCTGTCTGTTGCTTTCACTGCTTTCCAGCTGTCATGAAGTGAGCAGCTTTCCTCTGATATGTCCTTCTAGTGTGATACTTTGTTTCACCAAAGGCCTAAAGAGTGGAGCCAGTTGACAATGGACTGAAAACTCTTAAACAATAATACAAAAAGTTTTCTTTCTCTAAATTGTTTAACTCAACTATTTGACACAGCAACAGAAAGCTGAGTAACAAAGAACCCTTCCAAAAGTACTTAACTCATTCACAAGGATACCAATGCACCCACCTACATAAAACAAATATTAACAGATACAGAAAATCAAATAAGCAGTAATACAATTATATTGAGGGATGCATGGCTGGTACAACATATATAAATCATTAAATATAATTTATCATATTAACAGAGGCAAGGACAAAAATCACATGATCATCTCAATAGATGCAGAAAAAGCTTTTGACAAAGTCTAGCACCCATTCATGATTTTTAAAAAAACCTACAGAATTTTGAAATAGTTTATCTGTATCTCAATCTGATAAAAATATCTCCATCTGATAAAAGTTGTCAGTGATAAACTCATAACCAACATATTAGTAGATGGACAAAATTTGAATACTTTCACTTTAAAATCAGGAACAAGACAAGGGATGTCCATTGTTTAAACTCTTATTCAACATATTCCTGAAAATTTTAGCCAGAGCAGTTAGACAAGAGAAAGAAATAAAAGGAATAACAATAGGAAAAGGTGAAGTTAAATTATCATCATTTACAGAGGACAACTCTATATATAAGTATCAACTCTATATATAAGACCCCAAAAACTCCACTAAAAAACTGGTAGGTTTAATAAGCAAATTCAGTAGCATAGCTGGATATAAAATCACCACTGAAAAATAAGTAGCCTTCCTGTACATGAATAACAAACTCATTCAGAGAGAAATTAGAGAAATAACACCTTTCACAATAGAATCCAAAAAATAAAATACCTAAGAATCAATACAACAAAGGATGTAAAAAAAACACTCTGCATTGAAAACTACAGTAATCTGAAAAAGGAGATTGAAAAGGATATCCGAAAATGGAAAAATATTGCTTGCTTTTGTGTAGAAGGAACTAATATAGTAAAAATGGCCATGTTTACAAAACTGTCATACAGATTTAATGCAATTCAAATCAATATTCCAATAGCATATGTCACAGAATTAAAAGAATCCTAATATTCATCTGGAATCAGAAAAGATCTAGAATAGCAAAGGCAATTCTGGGCAACAAAGGCAAGGCAGCGGGCATCACAGTTCCTGACTTGAAATTATACTATAAAGCTACTGTGATTAAAAAAAAAACCCAGAATGGTACAGGCAAAAAAAAAAAAAAAAAACAGACCTAAAGATCAACGGAACAGATTAGAAAATGTAGAAAGTACTCCAGACTTACTAAGCCATCTTATCTTTGACAAAGCTGATAAACACCTTTAGTGGAAGAAAGAATACCTCTTTAACAAATGGTGCTGGAAAAAATGACTCTGCACATGCTGAAGATTAAAATTGGACCCATATCTTCACTATACACTAAACTAAATTCAAAATGGGACAAATATTTAAATATTAAAATGGAAACATTAAATATGCTGGAAGACACACTAGATAAAACTCTTGAATGCAATAGTGTAGACAAAGACGTTATGAACAAAACCCTGGTAGCACAAGAATTATCACGAAGAATCAACAACTGGGATCTCATTAAAAAGCTTTTATGCAGCAAGAAAAACCATCAACAGAGTGAAAAGACAACCCATAGTGTGGGAAAGAGAATTTTGCAGCTGTTCCTCAGAGAAAGGATTATTATAGAGAAGATACAAAGAACTCAAAAAGATCAGAACTACAAAATTTAAAGACCCAGATCAAAAATGGACCTTTGAGATGAATACACACTTTTCAGATGAAGAACACAAACGGAAAATAAATATATGAAAAATGTTCAACATCACTGTTCATTCAAGGGATGCAAATTAAAACAACACAGATTCTATCTCACCCTAGAAAGAGTGGCTACTATCAAGAAATCAACCAATAACAAATGCTAGGCAGGGCTGAGAGGAAAAAGGACTCATCTCCACTATAGGTGGGAGTGTATAATGATTCAACCACTGTGGAAATCAGTGTGAAGATTCCTCAAGAAATTAGGATTGGAGGTCCCATTTGACCTAGCTATTGTTCTGGGCATTTTCCCAGAAAAATTAAATACATCATACCATAGAGATATACATGCACTCATGTTTATAGCAGCATAATTTGTAATAGCTATATCTTGGAAATAACCTCAAAGCTTATCAATTGAAAAATGGATAAAAATGATGTAGGATTTTTATACAATAGAGTACTACTCAACCATAAAGATAAACTTTTGATGTTTATAGATAGATGCATACAGCTAGAGACCATACTTCACAAGTGAAATTAACCATATGCGCATGTGCAAAAATTATATTGTCTCCCTAGCATGAGAAAATGAAAGAGTAAACAAGATCCAAAATGTGCAATAGATGTAAAATGTGAAGAAACTGTTCAAAAGAAAAGCAAACCTGGGATGGGGAAAAGGAGAAAAGAAGGAATGGAAATAATAGTTATATTACTAGTATCTCTTAGTTCATTGAAAATAAAGGTTTGTGCTAATATCGTTTGCACAATTAAATTCCTGTATCTTGTATTGTAACTAACTTAAAACTAACAATACACAATATATTAAATATTGTTATCCTATTATCTTGTTTTGAATTTGTGTTTTTCTTTTTAAAATAAAAATAATAAAAATACAAATGTAGATTATTGTAATCCATAAAAGCAAAACCTTTAGGCCTCTCAAGTTTATTACTAGGAATTATGGAAATCAAAATAAAAAAGAACTGTTCTAAATACAGTTTTTTTATATATTAGTGTAAATTTGCCATAAGGGTACACACATGGTGTAATTTAAATAATACAATAAAACATATCAATTATATTTATGTTTGCCTTTTATCTACATGTAGAACAATATATATTATATAGTATACATATAAAAATTTTTCTGTGTAGCTAAACTATTTGCAAAATTTATTTGGTAAAATATTCTTAAATCATCCTGATATTTTATAATAATAAGATCTTAAGTACACCAGATATTCAAAAGTAAATTCAGTCCTGCTTTCCATCAACTGTCTTTGCAGTTTTTAAGTGCTTTGGTTAGGCTTTGCATTTTTTTCTGGAAAAAGTCCATATAGGAGAGATCAGTTTTGATTTTTTGTACTCTGTGATAACTTTCCTCAAATTCAGAATTCTAAAAACTTACTTTGAAGAGTTAATAGCATATAAACTATAGAACTATATTTTTTAAAAAATGAAATGCTTTTAAAAAGGATTTTAGCCAAGAAGAATAGACCTGTGCTGACTCTTCAATATCAAAATATTTAGTTTTCTACTAAGAATGGACAGGAATTTAAATTTATGGTAACATGACACTAAGAAAGTGGTTCAAGGTGGGGCCTATGAGAGTTAAAGATTAGCATGAAACATTTAAATGCATATATATGTATATATATACATATATATACATATATATGCATATGTCTCTTCCTTTAGTTCTTCAATAGTTCCTTTACAGCTATTTCTATAAAAAGTGACATGAGATTTGGGTTGGGTTGCAGTTTTATTTTTAAATTCCTTTGAATAGATGCCTTGGTTGAAATAAGTCATGTGTTTATAAGGTGACCAACCAAATTGTGATGGCCTGCCTATTGTTTTTAGCATCTGTGGTGAAACCAGTTGACTCTCTGCCAACTCCTATTGATTGTTAGATGTTTGACAGGGTCCATTGCTGGTCATTGGTTTTGGCTATGAGCTGATGGTGGTACTGTACCTCCAAGAATACCGCATCTGCCATTAGATTTAATACACAATTTAACATTCTGATGTGTCCCAAATTAATTTGTACTGTAGGGTTCTTGTTTATTTTGCAATTTTAGTTTACAAGTGCTAAAGTATTGGTTTTTACATAGCACAACCTACAGTGGAAGTAAGCACTGATTTGACAGTTTATGTGTTAGAGTGACTGTAAGTAGATTGTCATCACATATTTTAGTGTTGAAAATCTCATTCTAATATGCACACTAAATACTTTCCAAAATTTCACTGTCTTTATTTGATATTCATGCTATCCAAAATTTATTATGTATATGATCATGAGATCATAATAAAAGAATAAAAGCCATGCATATTTGGATATATCTTTTTCTGCAAATTCTGGCTGTTTGCAAATTAATGTGAGAAAGCTTTGAGGTGGGAGGAAGACTACATTCTCACATGTTCAGATCTTTATGCTTTTATCTAATGCAAAATTTATCTCTTGTTTCCATCTTCCAAAGTATTTGATGGTGAATCAGAGATGATTTCTATAATGCATCTACAGCTTCAAAATTTTGTGTTGTATTTCCCTCTAGCATAGTCAAAATACAATAAAAATTAGAAACAAATCCTTGGCAGTGACACTACAGAATTCAGTATTACATATTTAATACAAGTGGTTTTTTATACAATGGAATACTACTCTGCCCCAAAGAAGGATAAATTTGAGCTATTTCTAGATAAATAGATGCACCTTGAGACCAAACTCTTGAGTGACACACATGTTTAAATGTTTCATTGTTTCTCTGATATGAGACACTGAAAAGGTAAATAAGGACCAAAATGTATAATAGATACTGGAAAATAGGAAGAAAATGTTTGAATGGGAAGGGGACCAAGGAAGTGGGAGGGAAAAAGAAGGAAGAGAAAGCAAAAAAGAGAGTAGAAGAGATGGAAACACAGCTTTTGTAAATAAGGAAGGAAAGAGCGGTTGAAGGGCAAGGTGGGGATTGGAGAATAAAGAACTGAGATATGTGCAGGTACAAATTCCTATGATAAATGTGATCATTTTGTATATCTAAAATATACCAATAAAATTTATTTTTAAAACTGAAAGATATGATAAGAAACAAAAAAGAAAAAAGAGCAACCATAAGATCTTAATATAAAAAGTAATAAAATAAATAATTTTTTAAAGTTCAATATTCAAGATTCAGCAACTATGAAATGTGCTGCTAAATGGATATGCATGTATCACTGTAACATGATATCTTTAACTCTTTCAGGAAGATACTTAGGAGAGGAACAGGTGGATCAAATGGAATCTCTACTTCTAGTTTTTGAGGAATCATCACACTGACTTCCATTGTCCTTCTACCAATTTGCATTTCCCCCAACATTGAAGAAGGGTTCATTTTTCTGTAAACCCTTGCCAGCATTTGAGTTCTTCATAACAGCCATTCTTTCTTAAGTGAGATGGAATCTTAGTGTTCTTTCAATTTGTATTTCCTGAATGATAAGTAATGTCAAACATCTTTTCATGTATTTGTTGACCATTTGTCCTTCATCTAAGAATGGTCTATTAATTTCAGAGGGCCATTTTTGAATCGGGTTTTTAAATTAGAGGGTTTAATTTCTTTGAGTTCTTTATATATTTTGATATTAGATTTCTGTCTGAGAAGTAGGTGGCAAAATTTTTTCCCAATCTGTAGTTTGACTTTCCTCTCTGTTGGTAGTTTTGTTTGCTGTGCAAAAACTGTTTAACTTGATATGATTGCAGTTGTTGGTTATACATGATAATTCCCTGTGTAAATGGGTTTTTTCCATAAAGTCTTGGCCTACATCTATATCTTCTTTCATTTTGCCTATTTTATCTTCCAGCAGAAGTATTTCTATTTTAATATGTAGATCTTTGATCCATTTTGATTTTAGTTTAGTGCAGGGTGGATCCAGGTTCAATCTTTGGCTTGTGGAAAGCCAGTTTTTGAGCACCATTTACTAAAGAATCTATCTTTCTTTCAAAAAACATGTTTGGAACTTCACAGATACTGGCATCTCAGCCTGGCTGTTTGGGACTGGCAGGCCCACCTTTCATACACAGGGAACCTCTCAGAGACCAGCAGCTTGGCCTGGTCTGTTTGGGACTGGGAACTTGGCAGAGACCGGCATCTCCACCTAGCTGTTTGGGACTGGTAGACCCACATTTCACCTGCAGGGAACCTCGTGGAGACCGGAGCTTGGCCCAGGCTGTTTTGGACTGGGAACATTGCGTGGACCAGTGGCAGAAGCGCTGAGGTGCCTGGGTCTGCCACTGCTGCCCCCCTTCTCCAGGAACATCTAGGAAGCCTTCCACAGGAGTGAGCTGCCTGGGACCACATCTGATGGACCCGCCCTTCCACCGGGAACATTGGACTACAGTGGACTACCATGCTGGCTTGATGAGAGGTTCAGGAACCCCTCACCCAAACAGAATACCTCATCAGGCTTCAGTCAGTGTGGCACAGTAGGAGAAATTCAGGAGACTGGATCTCCTCTTCTTTGTGGTACCCAGGAATTTGACAAACATCAACCACACAGCAGAACCCTGAAACACACACTGCAGAAAGTTGTGTCTGCTGGAATAGAAAGACCAGAAATTCACCCAAAAGGTGAAAATGACTAAACAAAAAGGCAAAATGCAATCCAAAACATCTAGTCCATCAGGGACAAGTACAGGCAGTAATGAAATAGAGGACCCCAAAATTCATACACCAGAAATCTCTGAAAAGACAGCAAATGAAGCAAAGAAACAAACCCATGAGGATATAGAGGAAATCAAATTAGAAACAATGTCTCATATAAAAACAAAAGTAAGAACCTTAGTAAATGAGCTGCTCAACATAGCTAGAGAAGAAATAGATAAGAAACTACAGAAGCATGGGAAATTGAAGCTTTGAATGAACAATGCAGAAGACAAGCAGAATCTACAAAACAAATTGAAAGAGATATGCAAGAAACAAAAAATTGCAATGAAAGCCTGCAAAGCTGTTTAAATGAAGCTGAGGATATAATTTTGGACCTTGAGGACATGATTGCAGATAGCGATCTTGAAATGGTAGAACTTATAAAAACAACAAAGCAGCACGAAATGACAATTCAACAGCTACAAGATGATGCAAGGAGAAACAATGTTAGAGTAATAGGCATTAGTGAGGAGGTAGGAGACAATGCAAAGGATATAGCTAAGCTGTTCACAGAAATAATGGCAGAAAATTTCCCAAACATGGGGAAATCCAATATACAAATAAGTGAGGCATATAGAATGCCACACAGTCATAACCAACATAAACCTACACCCAGACATATAATAATTAAGATTGCAGACATACAGCATAAAAACAGAGTATAAAAGCCATTAGAGCAAAGATACAACTCAACTACCAAGGAAAGCCTATTAGAATCACAGCAGACTTCTCAGCACAAACCTTCAGGTTAAGATGAGCTTTGAGTGAAGTATTTCAAGCCCTAAAAGAAAACAACTTTCAACCCTGACTGACATACCCAGCAAAACTGTCTTTCAAATTTAATGGAGAAAAAAGATAGTTCTATGACAAAGAACAACTACAGAAATTCATATCCACCACACCAACCTTAGAAAGAGTGCTGAAGGACATACTAGATAGAGATAAAAATGACGACAATCTCCAGAACAACAGAAACAAATCACCAGACTGGACAAGAAAGTAAACAAGGGAGAAAGGCAGGAAACTAACAACAGTAACACAACATGGCAAAGTCAAGCCAGCACATATCAGTGATATCTATAAATGTAAATGGGCTCAATTCACATATCAAAAGAAACAGGTTGACAGAATGGATCAAGAAACAGGATCCCACAATATGCTATAAACAAGAAACGCATCTGACTCAAAAAAAAATCATAGATTAAAAGTCAAAGGAGGAAAACAGTATTCTATGCAACAGAAAACCAGAAAAAAGGGGTAACTATTCTCTTTGCAGACAATGTGAACTTCAAACCTAAAATGATTAAAAGAGACAAACAAGGTCAATACATACTCGTAAGTGGAAAAATTTAACAGGAAGAGCTAACAATTATATATGCACCAAATACAGGAGCACCCAACTATATGAGACAGATACTAAAGGACATGAAAAACCAAATACACAAGAACACAATTATAAAAGGTGAGTTTAACAGCCCACTGTTACAAAGAGATAGATCAGCTAGGCAAATAATCAGCAAAGAAATAATAGAACTGAATCATACATGTGAGCAATTGGACTTAGTAGATGTTTACCGAGTGTTCCACACAACCACATCAGAATACACATTCTTCTGAGGTGTGCACAGGACATCCTCCAAAATAGACCATATATTATGCAATAAAGCTTTTTTAAGTAAATGCATAGGTTTTGAGAGTGTCCCATGCATACTCTCTGACCATAGCACACTGAAATTGGAAATTAATGGCAAAAGAAACTGCAAAACTGACATAAATACATGGAAATTAAATAACAACCTTTTGAACAAACAGTGGGCTACAGATGAAATTAAAGTAGAAATAAAGCAATACCTACAAATCAATGAAAATGCAGAAACTAACTATTGTAATCTGTGGGATGCAATACAAGCAGTCTTAAGAGGTAAATATATAGCAATAAACTGTCATATCAAGAAAATAGAATGAGCACTAATAAACAATCTAATGCTGCATCACAAGCTTCTAGAAAAAGAAGAACAAGTTATATCTAAAGCTCATAGAAGAGAGGAAATTGTAAAGATTAGAGCAGAAATCCATGCAATTGAAAATAAAAAAACAATACAAAGCATTAATGAATCCAAAAGCTGGTTTTTTGAGAGAATAAAAAAATTGACAAACCTCTAGCTAACCTTATAAAGAAAAAGAAAGAAAAAATGCAAAGTCACGCAATAAGGACCATAAAAGGGAGAAATCACTACAGATCCCATGGAAATTCAAAAGATCATGAACACCTACTTTGAAAATCTCTACTCACATAGAGAAAAAACACAGAGGAGATGGACAGATTTCTAGAAACATGAACTATCAAAGCTCAACCAAAAAGATATAGCCATTTTGAATAACCCAATATCACCTATGGAAATTGAAAAAGTAATAAAATACTTACCAACAAAGAAAATCCCAGGTCCTGATGGATTCACAGCTGAATTCTATAAGAAATTTAGAAAAGACTTGATGCCAATATTCCTAAACTCTTCAATGAAATTGAAAAGAAAGAAATCCTCCCTAATTCATTCCTAGATGCAAGTATAACTCTGATACCAAAACCAGAGAGAGACCCAACCAAAAAGACTATAGGCCAATCTCACTAATGAACATAGATTCAAAGATTCTCAATAAAATACTAGCAAATAGAATGCAGCAAATCATCAAGAAGATTATACATCATGACCAAGTGGGGTTCATTCTAGGAATGCAGGGATGGTTTAACATATGCAAATCAATAAATGTAATACACTGCATCAATGGAGCCAAAAGCAAAAACCACATGGTCATCTCAATAGATGCAGAAAAAGCTTTTGATAAGGTCCAACACTTGTTCATGATAAAAACCCTTCAGAAACTCGGAATACACGGTGTCTATCTCAACCTTTTAAAGGCCATCTATGACAAACCAACAGCCAATATTGTACTAAATGGACAAAAACTGAAAGCTTTCACTTTAAAATCAGGAACAAGACAAGGATGTCCACTATCACCACTCCTATTCAATATAGTTCTGGAAACACTAGCCAGGGCAATCAGACAAGAGAAGGAAATAAAAGGAATAAAGATAGGAAAGGAAGAAGTTAAATTATCACTATTTGCAGATGACATGATACTGTATATAGAAGACCCAAAAAACTCCACTAAAAGACTACTAGAGGTAATAAACAAATTCAGCAGTGTAGCTGGATACAAAGTCAATGCTCAAAAATCACTAGCATTCCTGTACACAACCAAGAACCTCACCAAGAGGGAAATTATGGAAATATCGCCCTTCAAAATAACATCTAAAAAAATGAAGTACTTAGGAATCAACTTAACTAAAAATGTAAAAGACCTGTATACTGAAAATTATACTATGCTGTAAAAGGAGATTAGAGAGTATATTAGAAAATGGAAAGATGTTCCATGCTCTTGGATAGGAAGAACCAACATTGTGAAAATGGCTATACTCCCAGAACTGCTACACAGATTGAACGCAATCCCAATGAAAATACCATTGACATACCTCAAGATCTAGAGAAAACACTCCTAAAATTCATTTGGAACCAGAAGAAACCTAGAATAGCAAAGGCAATTCTGGGCAATAAAGGCAAGGCAGGAGGCATCTCAATTCCTGACTTGAAACTGTACTACAAAGCCACAATGATAAAATCAACATGGTACTGGCAAAGAAAGAGACCTGAAGATCAATGGAACAGATTAGAAGATGCAAATATAGGTACAAAGACACTCAGCCGATTGATATTTGACAAAGGGGCTAAACATGTTCACTAGAGGAAGGATAGCATATTTATTAAATGGTGTTGGAAAAATTTGCTCTCCACATGCAGAAGACTGAAAATAGATCCATGCTTATCACTATGCACAAAACTAAAGTCTAAATGGATCAAAGACCTAAATATTAAAACAGAAACACTAAATCCAGTGGAAGATAAGGTAATTAGAAATCTTGGAGACATAGGGGTAGGCAGAGAATTCATGAACAAAACACGAATTGCACAAGAAACACTTCAGAGAATCAACAACTGGGATCTCATATTATTGAAAAGTTTCTGCACTTCAAAAGAGCTCACCAACAGAGTGAAAAGAAAACCCACAGAATGGGAAACAATTTTAACCAGCAACCCCTCAGACAAAGGAATTATATTAAGAACATATAAAGAATTGAAAAACATCAACCCCTTCCCCAAATTCAAAGACTCTCTCCACAAATGGGCAGCTGAGATGAACACACAGTTCTCAGATGGCGATATACAAATGGCAAACAAATACATGATGAAATGTTCAGCATCAGTGGTCATTTGAGAAATGCAAATTAAAACAACATTGGGATTTCATCTCACATTGGATAGAATAGCTGCCCTCAAGAAATCAACTGATAACAAATGTTGGTGAGCCTGTGGAGAAAAAGGAACACTGCTCCACTGTTGATGGGTTTGTAGACTGGTGCAGCCACTATGGAAATTAGTATAGAGAATTCTCAGAAGACTAAGA
>PVJX010046919.1:0-12097 GCA_004027295.1 Dolichotis patagonum | reverse complement strand
TGACCCTCAGACTGCACATCCAGAGAGCAGGAAGAGGTACAAGAGTAGAGGAAAAGAGAAAGCAGCTCTGTGTAGAGCAGCGTGTAAAGGAAACAGGAAAGCACAGCCTGATGGCCCCACCACGGTGTCCCCTGACTGTCACACGGGACACACGGCAAAGGTTTGAGACACAGCTACCTGGAATTTCAGTGGGATGCGCATGCCCCTCCCGGGACCAGGCGACCCTGTGAGGGCTGCGGACACCACCTCCCGCATGTACCCTGAGCTCTCCTGGGACGCAGGGAGGAAGACACACTCCCCCTCACCCAGGAGGGCGCTTCCCCAGAGCCCTGTGCTGTGGCTCTGCAGACCATAGGATCACACAGCCATGGGCTGGAAGTGTCTTTGAATGAATACAACTGATCAGTCTACAGAGAGGTAATAGTATAAACAGGATAACTGTTTCCATCCAAGAATTCAAAACATTTTTATCTCAGGACTCCAACAGGAGTCTCAGCAATTATTAAGGCTTCCCACAAAGGATTATTATTAATAATTGCTAAGGATTTAAAAAGCTTTGTTTACTTTTCATTGTTTATAATTTCAAACATTAAAGCCAATGTGCTTTAAATATGCATTATTTATTCACTTGTTAGAAATAGTCAGCCTGGTACATGTTTACACAATGACATATTTTTATAAAAAATACCTTTCCCCATACAAAACAATTTTGGTGACATGAGTGACTTTATTTTGCACTTTTGTGAATCTATTCATGTCTGAGTTAATTGGCAGCAGCTGAATTTGTATATCTACTTGGGTATTCAGTCTGCTGCAATTTCATACATCATTTAGCCTCTGGAAAACTCCAGTGCATTCATGCAAGAAGGAAAGTTAAAAACACAAGCAGCAACTTCATACTTTTTACAAAAATAGCAATGACCTTGAAGAACCACTGGCATGGAGGCAGTGACTCCAGGGGTGACTGATTATGTCTGGAAGTGTCTGATTTCAGAGGTCATTGTCTTGGTTGACACGAGAAGTAGTAAGACTGATACAGGGTCACAAAAGTCAACATGAGGTCACAAGGGGTTTTAATGAAGATTACTTATTCTAATTATTTTGGAAGAGAGTTCAGCCAAAGTGAAAATTTTGGAAGATGAAATGCCAGAAGCAAAGAGGAAGAAGCTAGGGTTAAGCACACACCAGAATTTGGATGCTGGTACCCACATAGCAGTTTTGTGCTTCCTAAGTGGTCACAGGGTCAAGTGACCCTGGATCACTTGAATCTCTATACACAAAGCTCCACCCAGGCTCTGCCCAGTTCTGCACGCTGGTTATACACATTCTCAGCAGTTTGAAATGAGGTACAAAGCCATGAAAAATAGCACTAAAGAATCCCAGAGGTAGACTAAAGGAAGGGAACAAAAGGAAGGGAACCTAATGCTGTGAAACTGTCATTTGACCTATTTCATAGGCCTAAAATTCATTTACTACTTTGCCTTGGATGAATAAAAAAATAGATATTAATGTTACTGCTTTATCTCATTCCAATGATAGACTGTCTTTTATTTTTAACTGGAAATGGTGGAGGAAACATTAACCTACCTGGGAATATATTCTCTGTCAAAAACCATGTCTAGAACTTACTGTCTCCATATTTTTAATATCAAGTCTGTTAACTCATGATAGTGTTGATACTATAAATGGAATATGTTTCTAAAAACACACTGAAAAGGCTTGCTACACATGTGAGAAATTAATACTGATTTCAATCTCTCCATATGAAGCACATGAACAGGTCTTCATTGCCTTTATTATGACAAAATATTTTGCTCTCTCTGAATGAACAATAATCAACAAACTAAAGTATTGTGTCTTTCACTTGTACCTGACCTCTTAGTTTCCTGTTCAATAGAAATGAAATGTGACTCTCAAACTCTTATGAATCAATAAAACTTTGAGGATGTTAATATAAAATATAACCCTAGCTTTACACTAATTAGATTATAATTTTCATGTTTTCAAAATTATTATATACCCCCCCATTAGCAAGTGGGAGCCAGAGATCTGAGCATCTCTTGGGAGGTTGACTATATATAATATAGCAAATAAGGGGGATTTCCTTCTACCATCTCTTTGAAGGCAAATACTTTTATCACTGTTTTACTTTGTTCTGATTAATGGTATTTCTCTAGTCAATATTCTGTTTTGATAAAAAAACAAACTTATTATATATCATTTCTTATATACACGTACGATTTTACTAAGAACATAAGTTTGGCTTAACCAGCAGTAGTGCAGGACTGTGCAGTGGTGTCAGTGTGGTCCCCAATATCTCTAGACAGGGTCACAGAGAGAACAGCCTTGCTATTCTCTGCTGGAATGTAGATTTCTTACTGCCTATGGGCCTCTTAGGCCTGTCTTTTCTTAGAGCTTTTAGTTCAGAAATCTTATGATTGCAAATTTTTCCTCTGACCTTTTGAACTTGAAATGTTGTACAACCAAGAAATATGGTTCACCAGGAAACAAGCACCATGTGTTTGTAAAGCAATCATTAATCAATCAATTGATCGACAGTAGCACTCCTATCTCTGAGTGTCTTGGTAGAGTAGAAGCCAACACTGCCATGTGCCTATTGCAAGGCCTTATGGGCCACACACTGGCCATCTAGTCCTCAGAACCTTACGGTGCTTTTCTGCTGCCTTTCCCACACTTGGAGTCTCTGCTTTCAGTTTTGGTGGGGTTGGGTTCAATGTCTCTCCTCTACTAGAAGATTTGGTTCCTTTGGCAAGACTCATGCATCATGTTTTTTGTTTCCATTTAATTGCATCCAGGGAAAATTTCTTTGGCAATAAGATTATTATACTTTGCCCTAGGCCATCCTGATATAGGCAGGGGGACTTCCAGGGATGGACTCTAACTTACTTGTAGCTCAATAGAGCAAAGTAACATCAGTTGCTTGTGTGTGTCAAAGACATAAGGAATTAATGTAAGGTATGTATTTTACAAACTGTAGAAATTTGATAAAATTTCTAATAGAACAAGAAGAGGTCTATGATTTGAAGATGCTATGTTTTATCCCTTATATTTTTGAAACAGTACACTAAAATTACTTTTTAAATAGCACATCACTTTGCGGGAGATGAGATAGAAAAAGCCCACTCATGCTGAATGTATACACGTAATAAACCCAGTGATATCCTGCAAAAACACAGGTGGGAGACTGGCCCAAACCCAGCTCTGAAGATCGGGGAATTGTTCCTACAGAAGGTGCAGTGCAATTGTGTGTCGAACATACCTTCCTTCTTTTCATCCTTTTTAGCTGCTGCTGAAATAATGAAAAGCAATAGAGTTAAACATTATAAAAGATCATTACTTAGAATACTTCTCAGAATATGAGAATATATTCCATATATTCATAAATTCAATTGTCACCTATGTTTTAATTGAAACATGAAAATTTACAGTAATAATGTAACTTGAAAGATTATTTCATATAAATATTTTTTAAAATTCAGAAATGGGCATATACCAAAAACAGAACAAATGATATATTGAGTTATACAGATAAGAAGTCAACTCCATTAGTACATGTTTATTGTAAGTTAAATTTAGGTTTCAAATAGTTGTATTTAAGAAAATTACAATTACTCCTAGGTCATAAAATATAAAACTATAAATTGATATATCAAAAAATGCAGGTGATATTCTACAAATTATCCATACCTAGATTCTGAAGGATTAAATATCAGCATGTATTCTACTTTTGCCTATGACAGTATTTTAAATATCCTGCTTCAAGAAAGGAGGAATAGATAACTCACTCTTCCTTTTATGAAAAAAGTGCCATCCTTCGTGCAGTAAAACAGGACATAGACTATGTTAAGCATCTTTGAATTCTGGCATACCCTGTCATGGCTTTTGGCACGCAGAAACCAGCTTGCAGCTCATCGGTATTACCAGAAACCCTTAAGAGAGGTGTTCAGTAGGCTTAGGAAGGTTCCTAGCAGGATGGACCTTGGTTCTCTTCCAAAACAATTCAGGAGCTAAACAAACTCAGCTTAGAAAAGTCTCCCTTAAGCCACACTGCTCAAGCCTCTGCCCACACAGTGATCCAACCATTCTTAGGTGGCTGCTGAAGCCCTCTGGGCCTGCATTCTGTGCTCCCAGCACTGCCAGAGCGTTTCCAAGTGCATCTGCTAACCTCACAGTAGCTTCTAAATAAGAGCAGCCCAGAGAAATGTAGCATCTGCGAGACCAGAAGTATTTGGAAGTGTTCACCCAGACAGGAAGTAGAATAACTGAGTACAAAAGCCAAAAACAAAAGCCAGAAAAGAAATAGTAGACTTTAATTTCATATAAGTTGGTTTTCTGTATTGTCTAAATGTTATTTATATGCTGTTATTTTTGTAGGTTAAAAAGTGACCTTACAAATATATTGTTTCTACTTCGGGACATTTTATTCTTTTAAACACTGTTTTAACTGATAATACAGAAAATATATAAAGAACCCGTATCCATGAGCTTACTAAATCCTAAAGGTTTGTCTGTTCCAATGATATAATGAAGATAATGGCTAAAGTGAATTCAAGATTTGGATACTTGTCTGGTCCATTTCAAAGCCTTGCAGCAGTGATTTCAGCAAGTCCTGTGAGTTGGACTTGTTTGCTGTTCATTCTTTACCTTGTAAGTAACACTTGTGCTTAAAAGAAATTGTATAATTTTCAAAATCACCCAGCAAGTACACATTTTTATTCTAGATTCGTGTATTATTCAGGTTTTCTCTCAGCTTTACACAGTATGGGGAAGGAAGCACAGCGGCCCATTTAGATCCCACAAAAGCAGCACTCTTCCTTTGTGTGACTGTCTCACAGTATTCCCCACAATTTAATTCATATACTCTCCAAAGAAAATTGGGTTACACAGTAGAAGCAGAAGACTCTTTAAAGAAACACAAAATCAAATAACAGAAAGCTGCGAATAACAGTTGCCGTCATCTACCAAGGGGCTGTCCAGCGGGTAGCCGGAAGCCTACGCCTTCTCTCCAACAATAAACCCGCTTCCCATAGAAGTGTGACCAATGTCTTGCCCAGTGCCAGAAAGCAGGCTGAAAGTGCAAGTATGTTTTGCAAAACCATTATTTCTTAGGAATTCTACTGGGAAGCAAGACTCTGAAACTTAAGCTCTTTTTAAAAAAAAAAATCACAAAATCTTTTGTAGCTGTGTCAAAATCTTCCAATTTGTGAAATAGTCTGGCAAGAAGGTGCAGGGGTAGAGTACACACACCCACATTTTCCTCTTCCCTGTTCTTATTCCCTTCATGGTTCAGTTTTAACTTTGTAGTGACAATGGCAAAGAGTCCAGCGCAGGAGCCCGACCTCTGTTCCTGACCCTGGCTTCTGGTGCTTCCTTGGGTCCATAAAAGATGGATGCGTTCTTTCCTCTGCCATCTGGAAGGCCATGTGACCTGGCAAGCTGACTGCGTGCCCAGAAACTAATCAGAGCCAAACTGCTGGACTCCAACTGCTTTCTGGACTCTGTGACTTGCGTTCCTGTGTCCCATGGTGAGCCCTGAGTCAGCCAGCCTGGTTCTAATCCACTTAGCTGGGTTATGGGGTCCAGTGTTGCCTGAATTTACCAAATAGCGATGGTTTTCAATGACCGGTCTCTTGATTCTCATACAGTAGTGAGACTACCATGGCTATAGTTCAATTTTGTATTATCTTTCAGTCCTGTTTCCATCATATATGGGAGATATTTAATGTGTGCCTTAGTAATTCAGAAGAAAGACCGCAGTAGAAATCTATCAGCACACAGCGCACCCTGCTCCAACTTTTCACTCTGAGCTCTGTGATGGCCTCTGCCCTTTCTCAGGCATGTTCATCTCAGCCGATGTCGATGAGTCCACTGTACCTAAATGATTTTTTAAAACCCTCCATTTCCCTCTTTCCTTTCTGATCTTAGTCTATATGTCATTTCCTTCTCACTATGTGTTAGAAAATACCCATGAACCAGAGAGGACTTCCACCTAAATTCTAACGGGCTACCTTGCTGCCTGGTTCACTCTCCATCTGGACAACAGTAAGCTGCCAGGAAGACAGTCACCTGCATCACATCCTGGGTTATTTACACCAATCAGCATCCTCCTTTTACCCAGTCTCCAGCATGCAGCGCCACTGGACTCTTTCCTTTGTTCCTTTGTCCTATCAACATCAGTTATTCAAAGTGATCATCCTACTCACACTTTTCTTCTTATGTCACTTCTAAGCTTCTACTTAAGGTCGTCTCACATCTTAATGACAATGGGCCTTCACCATCGTTTCTTGTTCTTCATATTTAATTAGGCCACTACTCCCTGACTGTGCTTTCCTCTCAGCTGGTCTAATTCTCAGGCACAACCCAAACCCCAGTCATGTTTCTGCTCATCCACAAAGAATCCCTCAAATGCCAACAGTTATTAAAAACTACATTGTCTTAAATCATATAACATTTAATGTGCCCACAATTTTATTATGAAATATCCTATTCATGCTATTCCTACATTGCTTATATCTTCAAATCACTGTCTCCTGCAGCATAGACATATTTGTTTCATAGACTCCTTAGTGGCTCAAAATTTCATTAACAGAATTTTTAAAATATATTTTCAAAAAGGTACATAAATCTTAATAATTACAAGAAAATACATATAGTTATGTAACCCTGCATGTTAAATATTTCCTTTTGCAAAAGTAAAAAGTAAAGGAAAGATATGAAATAGCCCTTACCACCTTACATGTATCATTGTCAGTTTTGTTACTTTGAAAACATCAGTCTGCTATAGCATTATTCTCAAGTGTGTGCAAATTCTGTGTAAGTTCTGTCTCCATATCGAGCACCTGAAAATGTTATTTCTATAGTTGTGTGCATAATTTAGCTTTATACCTGGGCATTGTCAGATGTGTCTGTGAGAGAGCTGTGGGGATGCTGATATTTATTCCTGCTTTGGAAGGTCATTATCATTTTAGTGAACTCATACAGTGCCCAACTCCTGTCTTGTATGCTGCGCTCAATCAATATTTCCTTCTAATTTCCTTACAAGCACAGTCTTAATGAGAATTTATGACTCTAGGCTACCATTCAGTCAATAATAATCCCTTTATGCCAAAAGAGAAAGTTCAGAGGCTGTCTTGTCAGATGTAGGATGAATGCTGAAGAAAGCATAGCCCCCAGCTTAAATGTGAAGGAAATTTACAAATATCAGGTTTTCCCTCTGAACTCCTCTAATGAGAGGGTGAGGTAAATTGAATTCCTGCCTCAAGATATAATTTCACATCTCTACCACATTCCCGGAAGTTTCAATCAAAAGAGAAAGTGCATGGGTGATCTATCTTTCTAACAGAAAAATATAAAATTTACACATTTATAAATCAATGACTTTTTTATTTTAAAGAGAATAAAACAAAAGAGGGCAGAACAAAGCAGATCAGAACAGAACAACATAAGCAACACAGCACTTTACAATAAGACAACCGGACGTTAACAGTAGCTATCAAAATATCTCTTTTTCTGCTATAGTTGAGCATAGTTTCAAAGACAATAATATCAAACATAACAAAATAGTATAAAACCATTCAAAAGAATGAAAGAATTACAGGACTTTCTGAACCAAATAACAGAGAATGATCAATGGCTGCTATAATATCTCATTTTCAATAAAAAATTTGTTTATACTATCACATATATTAAAATCCCAGTAAGACACAACATGATAGAACCGATGGTAATAGCAGAGTAGAAGCATGGTAAGACTTCTAAGCAAGATGATACTAAATCAGCAATGGCTGCCACTATGTTTTGTTTTCTTCAAAACAGCTGTTCATATCATCATGCATAATAAAGTCAAACAAAACAGAATAAAACCATTCCAACTGATGAATGAAAACACTGAAAGGCTTCAAAGCAATGAAGTGGGGAATCATGCTTACCATAAAATCTTATATACTCTTACCAACTTTTATTCTAGGGAGACTATATGGTATTTACACATGTGAGTTTGATTTATTTCACTTATGAGTATGGTCTCAAGTTGTGTCCATTTATTTATAAATATCTCAATGTGATCATTCTTTATAGCTGAGTAGTACTCCATTGTATAAAAATGCCACAACTTTTTTATCCACTCCTCAGTTGATGGGCACTTAGGTTGTTTCCAGGGTCTGGCTATTACAAATTGTGCTGCTATAAACATGGGTGCACATATATCACTGTGGTATGATGCTTTCAGTTCTTCTGGGAATATTCCTGGAAGTGGAATAGCTGGGTCAAATGGAACTTCCAAACCCAGCTTTTTGAGGAATCTCCAGACTGACCTCTACAGTGGTTGCACCAGTCTACACTCCTACCAACAGTGCAGAAGAGTTCCTTTTTCCCCACAGCCTCTCCAGCATTTGTTGTTGGTAGTTTTTTTTTATCCTGGCCATTCTTTCTGGGGTGAGATGGCATCTCAGTGTGGTTTTAATTTGCATTTCTCTCATGACTAATGATGATGAACATTTTTTCATGTATTTATTTGCCATTCATATTTCTTCATCTGAGAACTGTGTATTCATTTCAGATACCCATTTTTGGATTGGGTCTTTGGATTTCGAGGGTCTGGTTTTTTTTAAATTCTTTGTAAGTTCTAGACAGAAGTCCTTTGTCTGACGGACAGTCCATTAAGATTTTTTCCCAATTTGTGAGTTTTCTTTTCACTCTGCTGGAAATCTCTTTTTACATGCAGAAATTCTTTAATAAGATATGGTCCCAGTTATTGATTCTGGGAAGTATTTCCCGTGCAGTTTGATTATTGTTCATGAATTCTCTACCTACTGCTATATCATTGAGATTTTTACCTACTTTATCTTCCAACAGATTTAGTGTTTCTGTTTTAAGATTTAGATCTTTGATCCATTTAGATTTTAGTTTAGTACATGGTGATAGGCATGGGTCTAGTTTTAGTCTTCTGCATATGGATAGCCAATTTTTCCAGCACCATTTGTTAAAGAGACTGTCATTCTTCCAGCAAACATGTTTGGCGCCTTTATCAAAGATAAGGTGGTTGAGTGAGTTTGTGGTTGTGGTTGTATATTCCAATCTATTCCATTGATCTTTAAGTCTGTTTTTATTCCAGTACCATGTTGATTTTATTACAGTAGCTTTGTAGTATAATTTCAAGTCAGGGATTGTGATGCCTCCTGCCTTGCCTTTGCTGCTTAGAATTGCCTTTGCTATTCTAGGTCTCTTCTCATTCCAGATGAATTTTAGGAGTGATTTCTCTAGATTTATGAGGTATGTTAGTGGTATTTTGATTGGGATTGCATTGAATCTGTATAGTAATTTTAGGAGAATGACTATTTTCACAATATTTGTTCTTCCTATCCATGAACAAGGGATGTCTTTCCATTTTCTGAGGTCCTCTTTGATTTCCTTTTTTGGGGTATTATAATTTTCCTTGTATAGCACTTTTACTTCTTTCATGAGATTAATTCCTAAGTATTTAATTTTTTTGGATGCTAATGTGAAGGGTGTGGCTTCTCTTATTTCTCTCTCAGTATTTTTGTTGTTAGTGTATAGGAACGCTATTGATTTTTGAGTATTGACTTTGTATACAGCTTCATTGCTGAATTTATTTATTATATCTAGGAGTTTTTCAATGGAGTTTTGGGGGTCTTCTATGTAAAGTATTATGTCATCTGCAAATAGTGACAATTTAACTTCCTCTTTTCCTATCTTTACTCCTTTATTTCTCTCTCTTGTGTAATTGCTCTGGCTAGTATTTCCAGTACTATGTTGAATAGGAGCAGTGATAGGGAACATCCTTGTCTTGTGCCTGATTTTAAGGTAAAGGCTTTCAGTTTTTGGCCATTTAATATGATGCTGGCTGTTTGTTTGTCATAGATGGCCTTTATCATATTGAGGTAAAGACCATCTATTCCAATTCTCTGAAGGTTCTTATCATGAATGAGTGTTGGAATTTATCAAAAGCTTTTTCTGCATCTATAGAGATGATCATGTGGTTCTTACTTTTGGCTCTATTGATATGGTGTATTACATTTATTGATTTATGTATGTTGAACCATCCCTGCATTCCTGGGATGAATCCCACTTGGTCGTGGTGTATAAACTTCTTGATGATTTGCTGCATCCTGTTTGCCAATATTTTATTGAGAATTTTTGCATCTATGTTCATTAGGGAGATTGGGCTATAGTTCTCTTTTTTTAGTTGGGTCTTTCTCAGCTTTTGGTACTAGAGTAATATTTGCTTCCAGGAATGACTTAGGAAGAATTGTTTCCCTTTCAATTTCATTGAAGAGTTTGAGAAGTGTCAGAATTAAGTCTTTGTATTTCTTTTAGAATTCCTCAGTGAATCCATCTGGGCCTGGGCTCTTCTTTGTTGGTAAGGACTTAATTACATTTTCAATTTCGGTAATAGAAGTTGGGTTATTCAGCAGTTTTATATCTTCCTGATCCAGCTTTGGTAGTTCATATGTATCTAGGAATCTGTGTATTTCTTCTGTGTTATTGAACCTATGCTAGTAGAGGTTTTCAAAATAGGTGTTGATGATCTTCTGTATTTCTGCCAAGTCTGTAGTAATTTTACCTTTTTCATTCCTTATTGCATGAATTTGAGTTTTTTCTTTCCCTTTTTAAATAAGGTTGGGTAGGGGATTATCAATTTTATTTATTCTTTCAAAGAACTAACTCTTTGATTCATTGATTCTTTGAATTATTTTCTTAGACTCTATTGCATTAATTTCTGCTCTGATCTTTATAATTTCATCCCTTCTTTTGGCTTTGGGCTTGGCTTGCTCTTCTTTTTCTAGATGTTGGAGTTGTAGCATCAGGTTGTTTATTTGTGTTTGTTCTGTCTTCCTGATGTGGGAATTCAGTGAAATAAATTTTCTTCTGAGGACTGCTTTCATTGCATCCCACAAATTCTGGTAGTTGTGCTTGTATTTTCCTTTGCTTATGGATATTGTTTAATTTCTTCTTTAATTTCCTCCATGACCCACTGATTGCTCAACAGTGTATTATTCAGTTTTCATGTGTTTGTGAGGTTTTTGCAGCTGCTTTTACCGTTAATTTCTAGTTTCACGGCACTATGGTCCGATAACATGCATGGGATAATTTCAATTATTTTGCATTTACTTAAATATGTTCTGTGGGCTAGTATATGGTCTATTTTAGAGAATGTCCCATGTACTGCTGAGAAGAATGTATATTCTGATGTTGTTGGATGGAAAACTCTATATATGTCTATCAAGTCCATTTGTTCACAGGTGTGATTCAGTTCTGTTATTTCTTTGCTGATTTTCAGTCTAGTTGATCTGTCCCTTTGTGTCAATGACATGTTAAAATCTCCTGTTATAATTGTGTTATTTCTTATTTGATTTTTCATTTCTGTTAATATTTTCTTTGTATAGCTGGGTGCTCTGGAATTTGGTGCATATATATTTAAGTCTGTTATCTCTTCTTCTTGAAGTTTTCCCCTAACTAGTATGTAGTGACCTTCTTTATTTCTTTGGATCATTATTGGTTTGAAGTTCACATTGTCTGCAAACAGGATAGCTACTCCTATTTTTTTTTTTTGGTTTCCTGTTACATGAAGTATTGTTTTCCATCCTTTGACTTTCAGTCTATGAGTTTTCTTTTGGGTTAGATGGGTTTCTTGTAGACTGCATATGGTTGGATGTTGTTTCTTGACCCACTCTGCCAGTCTGTTTCTTTTAATTTGTGAGTTGAGGCCATTTACATTAATGGTTATAACTATTATATATTGGTTTATTGTAGACATGTTTTCTTTCTGCTGTTGTATCTTTACCTTTCCATTCTGTTTAATTGTTTGCCTCACTTGTCGGTTTTATCCTATTTGTATCTAGAATGTCTTTCAGTATTCTTTGTAGGGTTGGTTTGGTGTTCATGAAGTTTTTCAGCTGTTCTTTGTCATGGAAGTATCTTATTTCTCCATCCATTTTGAAGGACAGTTTTGCAGGGTATGTCAGTCTGGGTTGGAAGTGGTTTTCCTTTAGGATCTGAAATACTTCACTCCATGCTCTTCTTGACTTCATTGTTTGTGTTGAGAAGTCTGCTGTGA
>PVJX010046918.1:0-12098 GCA_004027295.1 Dolichotis patagonum | reverse complement strand
TGCAAAGTAATCACTATAATTTCAAGGTAAATTTTGGTTCAAACATTTGATTTTTGAAACAAAGCCCTCTCATCTTGTTTCCTTTTAAGAAACTTGTCAGCCTGCTACTGAGTCTTAGTAGAATCTGAATGCTTAAATATGTAACATTAACTTACCTGTGATCTAAGTGAACCATCATGAACTGAATTCTGTTAAATCCATAAATTTGTAAGCTTGAGCAAATACTGTAACAGGTTGTCATCAAATGGAAGTACTTACGTACAGTGAGATTACTTTCAGGTAAATTTATTATGAATTGAAAATACTCTGTCAAAATGGATATAATCTACCCACCCAATAAAATATTATACCTTAGGAAATATGTGTGGCACAGAACACTTGTTGTTTAATTTCATGCTTGGGATTGTGACCTGTGGTTTGCTTCTGCCCAACACCATAAGAAGCATCATGTTACATACTGCTAGCCCAGGAAAAAGTCAAAATTTGAATTAAGAAAATGATTTCTACTGAACATGTATTGTTTCTTCACCATCATAAATTTTTTTAAAAGTGTAAGTTGAATCATCACAAGTGAGACCCTGTCTACATGTGTGATCAGGCTGAAACATCATTGAAGAAACAAGTACCTTACATAAGGAAGTAGCCAAAATTTCCAAAGGTTGTATTATTTCACTACATTCTGTTGCCTACTATGGTCCTATGACCTAGTGGGAAGTTATCTACAATTATTTCACAGAGGAAGAAAATATTGAAGGCTAGTTTATAGATGCTTTTTTGTTATATTCAGGTTCCTCTTAACAATGGAGAGTAGTATTAGTGCCATTCAGAGATATCTCTGAAGTTTATGGGGAATGAAAGCTATTCCAGTCCAGGGGTAAGAATTTAAATACTGTCCCTTGTTCACTTTGTGCAGGAGAAATGATCAAAGCTATATTCACAATCCTAGTTCATGAACTAGGTACGATCATTTAACTAGACAGTTAAAGCATGGAAGGAATATGACTGGACATATGGTGACAAGAAATTTTAGAAAAGAGTTATGTGGCTACACCTTGTTAAAGTGGTTGAAGGCATAAAATCACTTGTGCTTCAATTGAAAGTTCAAAGCGCAATCTCAGCAGAGGAGGATTTTATATTTTTAATTGAATTTAATACTTTAATTTTACCGGGGGTTAAACCAAGGACCTTTGCGTTTAGCTCAAGCCCCTATTCTTTTGTTTATGCTTTATTTTATTTTGAGTCACTTTTGCAGTAACTATCTAGGTTACGTTGCCTCAGCCTCCCAGAGTGCTGTGATTATAAGCATATATGACCACATCTATCTAGAAGAGGGTCTCAATATTCATGTTTATCCTTTTTGCAAAGTTAACCAACATCTCAAATGGGCTTATGAACAAGATAGCCATGCTGATGATATGGAGATTACCATAGTCTCATAAAACTGGACTTCCATTCACCAATAATTATCTGGTTGTAGTCCTCACTGACTATCCAACTGACTAAGAACAGAGTCTAAAACCGAGTGCCAAATATAATATCATTTCATAGGATGATCAAGGTTTTAAACTGAACCATTTCTATCATGAAAAGAGCAGTGTTTTTGTCTTACTGGAGTCAACAGTTGCTGAGGATATGAATTACCTTCTCTCTATACAACATTTTGTACAAAACTTCCATGTTTGAATTTATAAATACTTTTTCCATTCTTAATGTTATTCCACACAGTAGTTTCTCTGATTAGTTTGGCAATGAGTTTGTCCTAAGGAAGTGCACTGGTCTCACCATGTTCCCCACTATTTGGAAGCAACTGGATTAATGAAAAGGTGAGGTGACTTTTGAAGACTATTACACAACTAGCTAGTTTTCAATTTTTTGCAGAACTAGTATAATGTTCTCCAGAATGGTACTCACACTCTAAATTAGCATGCAATATATGATGCTTTTACTCCTGTAGACAGCCTTTGTATGTTTATGAAAAAGAAGTGGAAGTAAAAATTACAAGAATGTAAATGTTAATCATTGCAATATTTTTGTTTCCTATTTCTATGATTGCTGAGGTGATTAATCTTTACTGTCAAGGAGAAGTTGGTCTGGTTATCTGCAATGGAGTTTAGGGAAGTGCATGGCTGAACTACAAGAAATTTCCCATCCCCTTACTTTTGTATGCTGTGAGTAAATTCAATAGAAAACTAAAGCAACTCAGTCCAGGCAAGACTACCAAAGAGTTACACATTTTACAAATGAAGTTTTCTGTCATATCTCCAGGTAGATAATCATTATTCAGTGAGTTACTTATTTAAGGATAAAGGAATGCAATAGGGATAATGAAAGAAGAAAGAGATAATTCCCAGCTATATGTATCTCCTTTCCTTTTTTATTTCTTTATCCTATATTAAATGTGTCAACTTTTTTCACAGCATTAAGCAATGTCGAATTTATTTTATAATAATATACATTTTGTAATATCCCAAGACAAGTAAACTTCACTCAATTACTTTGTCTCCTCTTTTGGGAAAGTGATTGTGTATTTTAGGTTTTATTCTTGATTGATATACTATGAAATGTGGAAGGGTGTTTCTTTATTTGAAGATTAAATACAGTTTAAGGAGATCTGTGTGAGTGCCAAATTGACCAGGTATATTCTTATGATGGTTACCTTTGTATCAACTTGGTAGGGCCAAAAATTTGTGGTGCCACTTGCTCACACAGTGCTTTAGGTTTGCCTGAGTGGTTGTTTTGTATAAGATTAATATTCAAGTAGGGAGGCTAAGTAAAGAAAGTTGCCCTCTCTAACATGTTGAGCTCATCCCCACAATTTGTGATGTGAACAAAACAAAATGGCTATGTGAATAACAGCCATTCTTGTCTGACTAAGGTAGAATATCAGTATTTACCTTTGTTCAGACTCTGGCTGGAAAATTTTCTGTCTATATTTTTTTTGAGGTTATAAAAATTGAACCCAAAGCTTTTGCCTTGCTGTATAGCTCCATATTCCCTACCCTTTATAAATTATTAGATAGTATCTGACTAAGTTTCCAGATGGCTCAGTCTCAGCTTAAATTTGCAATCTTCCTGCCTTAGCATCCCAAATTGCTGGGATAACAGGTGTGCACCAACCCCCAGATTAGTTAGTAATACGTAGTATCGTATTTCCTGTTATTGAGGAATTCTGACTTATACCATAGACTCTCTTTGTCTCTATTTTGGTTTGCCTGAGTGGTTGGACTCTTGGAAATCCAAGAGTCTCTAACACTGTGAACCAATTGTATATATATATATATATATATATATATATATATATATATAGTTATTAATATATATTGCTATTAATTGCTTCATTGTGGAATGCAACATTAATTCGTTCTGTGTCTGTACAATTAATCCTATAGAAAATGAAAGCACTGGATTATTTATTCATAAATTAGATTCCCAATTAGTTTTATTGATTGATTCGAATCAGTTTTATATTGCCAACAATACTTTCTTACACTATATGCAAAGAGAGAAATCTTTAGCAGCCACAACTGTCTTCAGCTTAAATATTGAGAAAACTAGCTAGAGAAACTTGAGTCAGAATAATTGGAAGTAGTATGAGCCTGAGTAATACATGGGAAAACAAAATAAAGTAACACGTTGATTACTGAAATCATTTGCTGCAGGAAGAAATTGGGTAACTAGGTCTATAGCTCATCATGTATGATTGGGGCATAAACTTGTGTTTGGAAATTATGGACATATATAGGTGATTAGAATAGATCGAATCTTTGGGGGATGTGTTAAATAATAGATACTCTAGGTCAAATTTTAAACAAAATCAATATTTAAGAATGTTAGACGATTAGATCCTGAAATAGTAAAGGAATTACAAAATGATTCAGAGAGTTAAGAGGTAAAGGAATGTAGACCTCATGGAAGTCAAGAAATGAAATGCATTACTTAAAACGTACGTTTCAATAATTTCAGATGTTACTTTGAAGAAAAGCAGATTCTTAGAAGTTGATTTTGCAATGAGTCACATAGAAAACACTCATGATGTCTTAGAGTAGTTGCCTAAAATCTTAGATTCCAATGTATTGTGGTATACTCAATAAAATATATTTTATTTCCCAAGTTGGTGATGGAGAGAGAAAATAGGCTAAGCAGAAAAATGGGATAAAATATTTTATTTTCTTTCTTTTATTCAAAAATATTCGATGGACATCTGAAATTCATGGGAGTTATATTCCTAGAGCAAACACAAATTTAAAAAAACCCTGAAAACTTAAGAAATGGTCAGAAAAACGCCTGTTAATGCACATTTTATAAGTTAAAGCCTACATATGCTATGTCTTCTGCAGTTAGTTAATTTAACTTAATAAAATAATATATTTTAAATAAAATGCTATACTAATAAAGCCTTAGAAGTTAAGGGCATTTTGGCAACATCTTAGGGAATCAAACCTTGAATTTTAAGAAGAAAGAAAACCAAGAAGACTTCAGATAGATATATGTGGTACACCAACATACTGTGATGCCAGAATACTGGTGGATCTGCTCCAGGTGGCTTACAGGGTGACAGCAAACCAGCAACAAGGAGAACTGAATAATGCTCTCCAATTCACTACTCATAAATCTCTGAAAAATAAAAATTAAAAATTAAAAATAAATTGCTGAGGATATTTGTTGTTTCCACAAATGATTAATAATTAGGTTTTAAGGAAAAATCCGGAAAGATTGAGATACAAACTGAACTAAGTTTTTATGGGGCTATACTGTATAAGTATCTTAATGCTTGATGACAGATGCATCAAAAGGAGGGTGGTAAAAGATAAAGGTAATTTAGGGGATAGCTATAGATTCAGAACAGTCACTGAAGGACACTAATTCCAACTCTAAGAACTAGAAATTATTTTATATGGAGAAATGGCATGAGAATTCAAGGACAATATTTATATATTGATAGGTATGGATATTAAGAAAATAATTCAACTGATTTGAACTCATTCATAGTTATGAATCTATGGGCTTGAGATATAATTAAGTTTAATTAAGCAATGGATGGAATATAATGCTTTAGTATTTATATATACTTTTGTACATTCAGTAGTTTATTCATTTTTATTGTTGGACAGTATTACATTGCATGAAAATAACCTAAGTAATATAACTATTAGTTTATGGATGATTTGGATCTGAAATATTCCCAAGAATCTTCATATAATAACAGACAAGATATTCTATTTGAACAAATGGTTCCTTGGCTCCTCTGAATATCCTTTTTGATAAAACCCTTTCCTCAGGAATCACCTCACAAACTCATTTCCACCAAAAAATCATGTTAAGTCAATTTGGAGACAGTGTGGTAAGAATGACTTCATAATTCTTAATATTTCCAAAATTTACAACCTCCACCTTTATCATGGTATGTGATAATCATGGCCTTATTTAGTCTTTATCAAGAAACATGTGAACTCAGTGTGACAGAATGTCACCTTATCAGTGATTCTTTCAGGTTTCTTTTCTTTGAGGTAGGATATTTCTAAACTGTCCCTAAGCTTGAACTTGGTATTCACCTGTCTTCAGCCTCCCAGAGTACTGGGACTAGAGGCATGCACTACAGTGTCCTTCTCTGATGTTTTTGCTTTACATTCTTCTATCCAGTAGCCCACTCTGATTCCAACTTTGTCCCTGGCTGTAAATTCTTATATTTCCATGCATTGGTTTGAATTGAGCTTAATTTAATACTGGACTCCATCTCCCATATTGAAGAGCTTTAACTAAAATCTCATTATAATGCTATACAGTTCAACTCTGTTCTTTGTTAGTATCAGTGCACATGTCTGTTCAGTGAAACAACTCATAGATATTACAGAAACTAGCAAACTGCAGTAGCAATGAGATAGTTGTATCATTTATGAAGGGTGCAATATACTAGACACTTTATTAATGCTAAGTATTTGACAAAATTTCTAGGTGAAAACTATTAAAGATATCTAATCAGTGGATATTATCATTTCCATTGTAACATTAAGGAAAGAGATGAAAATAAACTCAAAGATTATAAAAGTGAAGTTATGAATTATACCCAAAGTCCTGTGATTCTAGAGTATGTGTTGAAACAGGCATATTCAACTAGTGCTTTTCTTTATTTTTAAGTTTGGCTTTGAAGATTTGTCAGACTAATTTTCATAACTTTTAACCTTAATTTTTAATTTTTAAACTTAATTTTAAATTTTTCAAGTGGCTGTTAAAAACTGGTTAGCTTAACAGTTCCTGCTACTGTTTTGGGCTTTTTGTTCATTATTGTATTAGTCATAACACACTAAAGTGATTGAGCATCAATAAATGCAGTTAAATATGCCAAATTCCTGAGTTTTGTGCATACAAGGCAATAACAGTATTCATCAGAGTCAAGTTACACTATTAAAGAGGGGAACTCAGATTTAATGGCTTATGCTTTCCTCATAAATGAGGTCATAAAGGGAAGCAAATATGAAACTTTTATTGAATGCTCAATCTAGTACAAAAATATTATTTGAATATTTAATTATGGCAATGAATATGAGTAGACACTAGAAGATCTTATTGAAAACAATATTCTGAGAAAAATGGAAGTCTTTATAAATGTTACCATATTTACAAATTTGGCAACTCGTCTAGAATCACTACCCAATTGCCCTTATTTTCTGCTACATTTTATGTGTAGGTAACATGCTATGGAACTACTCAAGTATTTGAATATTTGTGGAGTCGTCTTGGTACACTATTCATTATTTTCAGTAGCTAAACATTTTTATCCTTTTCACTTAATAGAATGAATTATAATTATCCATTTATGTGCCTATTCCTTCATTCTACTCTGAGTTTGTTTAGAATTCGAGACCTTGGTCAATTAATGTTTGCTTACCCAACTGCACAGAAACTGGCCCAAAGTGAATGGTAAGGACTCAAGTGTTTATTTAGTGAAAAAAACAGATGTGTAAATAAGTGAATGAAACATTCAAGGGGTAGCCTTTCCTCAGCTTTTCTAACAAAATCTCTCAGTACAGGTAAAATATATAAATTTTAGAAGCAATTTCTTGGCACAAAGCAGAGAATTCAACTTTTTATCGGAGCACAGTGGCTTTCCTAAACCAAAGAGGACATATGTAAGAAATTTTTTGACATATGTATTTCAATCAAATAAATGACTAAAGTTCTACTTCTAATAAGATGTGTTTACATAAAATAATAAATTAGGCTAAATGACCTACATGCTTTGGTAATGCAAATGTATCATCTGAACATTAAACTCTAAAATGAGTGTAAGAGACTATTTAAAAGTAGGATAACACCGAATCAGAAAATAAACTACATATTTTGCCACTATTGTATTTTTATTTGCATTCTAGTTTGGTTTTCATTTATTTATTACATAAAATTGTATTTTTCAATAAGTTGCACATATTATGAAAGATAATAAATCTAAAGAACAAATTTTAAAAGGAAGGCAAAAATTCTCTTAGAATCTGCAACAATCTATAAATGCACAACAGGAAAATGTCATAGGAAAAACTCCAATGCTCCTTATGTCTTGTAGCATATCTCCAAAACCAAGACCATTTTCCAAATCCTATGTGAAAAAATTGATATTTGACATTTGTACAGGATATAGATATCTAATTTACATGGTTCTCTTACCTTCCTTTTGTAACTAAGGATGAGCAGACTCTTAATTTTTTCCTGACTCTGCTCAGTCTAATTATAATTGAATTCAACAAACTAAAATCTGCTACCTCAGCAGCAGCCTACTCATGGAAATCTACCACCTATAAAAAAGTTACATTGTATTAGGATGCACAAACATGATTCTGCCCTCTGTCAAAATAGAGTTGCTGGTGTAGAACATCATTAAATGCATCTTAATAATAATTTATTATTCTTAACTATCTTTTATAGATAGCTCAAGAAGTGACTTGGCATATTGCCTTAGTAACAAATACATAACACAGAAGTGGAACTAACTCATTTAACTAGGATAAGAATAATAGCAGTGAGATCAAGTAGATAATGAGGTCTGTTTAATGGCTTTCCACAAAGTAAAATATGTGTGTAGTGATTAAAATACTGAAAAGAAAAGAGGGACACATCACTTTTCATTTATCAATGTACTTTGTCTTTGATCAAGAGCACAGAGGTTAAAAAGACATGTTTCAATAAGTCAGAGAAATTTTGTCCTCTAAAGTAAGTTAAAATATTCTTATATATGGATGATTTGTATTAATTGTTTACTTTTCCAAATTTTTTTCAACTACATTTTGAAAATGTTATCATGGAAAAAGATTTTTAAGCAATAAGTAGATTATTATAAATTTTATTCCTTAAATCAAACTGCTCATTGCATTGATATTTTTACATTTCATTGACAAACTAGTCCCAAAGGAAATGACACAATGCCCTTTACTTGTGAAATCCCAATTCATCATGCAAAACAAGTAACAAAATAACTATACTATAAGCTAGAGCACATAACTCTACTATAAGGTGCAGCACATACTCACAGTAGTTTTTCTACAAGAAACAAAATAATATTATAAATGTCATCAGTATAGTTATTCTTATTTGTTTTTAATTTTTCAAAAACAAATTTCCTTAGTGAAGCAATCTGTTTTTGTTTCATCTACCATATTTCATTACAGTAATGAGGCTATCAAAGAATTTTAAATATTTTCTCATGACACTCTCTATCTGGTTCCCAAAATAGTCCTCTAAGTGTGCACATCACACTGAGTCCAAGAAAGTACTGCCCATTGCTTGTTTCTTCCAAACTAGAAACAAAGCACAGGCAGAAAGGACAGTTTTCAATTTTAATTTGATAGCTGATTAAGTCATTCAATAGAGAATAAGAAAGAAGCTAATACACCATGCAGTGTTAGAGTTTAACAGAGAAGAGTGCAATCAGTAAGAATCGAGATGAGTAAAAGGCATTTCTAATTCTGCTCAAAATCTTGGTTAAAGTTTGCAGGGCATTCATATATCATTCGACTCTTCAAACTTCTTGTTCACTTCATCCAGGAATTGCATGATTAAAACCAATATATTGTTCATTTTACTTGACATAATGTTAATTTGGCATCACCTAATAAAGCTAATAGTTATAACTCATAGAATATCTATATATACCTAAAATAAAAACTTATTGAAAAATAGATGATGTCTAATAAATTAATATTGTAAACTATAAGGGATGATGGTATCTTTGAATTAATTTCAGAATGTAAATAAAGTAAAATTATAATAAAAGAATTACAGTCAAATCAACAGCATCATTACAATAATGAGGTTAAGTGAAAGCTTTGAAATTTTAATCAAAAAGTAAAACACTGAGGCAACAACAGAAACAACAAGATAAGTGTAAAACGTGGAAATCACAGAAGAAAAGTACAAACTGCAGTCATCTGTTAGCTTTCATGAAGACATCAAGAAGTAAAGATACATATCAATCAGAGTTGCTAAAAAAACCATTTTAAGCTAAAGAGGTGTGTAAGTATATGTTAGTTTTCTAAACATACCAAATAAATAGTAAATTCAAACATTCTCAAAGGTGAGGGGACCATGATAAACTGAGGTTGCAATATTTGTCTAAATCTACTTAAAGTGTATTAATAACTTTAAAATGATTTCATTATTAAACTAAAACAAACAGAAATACATATTCAATTTTAAAAATTTTAAACATAATATTAATGAAATAAAAATTATGGAGTTTCAAATGATAAAAGAAGGTCTCAAGTGCATGAAAACAATAAAATTGAATATATTAGTACATACAAGACACTTTTTTACTTTTAAAAACAGTAAATTTTAGAGCAATCAGATAAAACCCAATTTTAGAGAGTGCCAAAATCCTAAGTAGTTAGAAAAATGACTGTAAAATATGACAGTTATGGTATAATTTTGTTTCATTTAAGAATAAATTAGTGATAAGGTAAAATATATTCTATTGTACTTTAAAATTTTTCTTTTTTATTTTAAAGAGATTACAACAAAAGAGGACAGGACAAAGCAAATCAGAAAAGAACAACATAAGCAACACAGCACTTTACAATAAGACAATCAGATATTAGCAGTAGCTACCATAATGTCTCTTTCTATGTAATAGTTGAGCATAGCTTCCAATACAATAATATCAAACATAACAAAATAGTAAAAAACCATTCAAGAGAATGAAAGAATCACAGGGTATTCTAAACCGAATAACAGAAAATGATCAATGGCTACCTTAATATCTCATTTTCCATAAAAAAATTTGTTTATGCTATCACATATATTAAGAACCCAATAAGACACAACATGATAGAACCGATTGTAATAGAATAATAAAAGCATGGTAGGACTTCAAAGCAAGAAGTTATTAAATCAGAAATGGCTGCCATAATTTTTTGTTTTCTTCAAAAAAGCAGAAACAGATATGTAACCTAGAATTTTTAAAGCAGTGCCACTAATGTTTTTATAGAAATTTGGAAAACTATTTGAGAGTAAGGGCTTTTTTGTTTCTTTGAAAAAAAAGTATGCATTCCACCCATAATTTGTAATATTAATAGCATCTATGTTAAAAAAAAAACAAAATTTTGTAAAGAACACACTATGAAATAGCTTGAGCAATGTCTCATTATAAATACCAAAAGTTTAAAATAAGAAATATCAAAATAAAAAGTTTGATTGTGTTGAAAGACATATCTCAACATAAAAATTGCTAACTTAAGTGTATTTCATTTCATCATAAAAGAAACAAACAGAAATGTGGTTGCCAGTAAAAATTCTGAATAAGATATGATGAAAAATTATTTCCAGCTCATTTAAAAAATCTTTGAATAATAACTAGTAAATTACAAATATGAGTGTTTACTGTGTTGAAACAGTAAATATTTCCTTATAAATAAGAATATATATATATATATATACATAATTCCAATTATTATACACAATGTTCTATATATTCTCACCAAATCAATAATCTTTTTAGTTCAAGATGTGGAACAAGTACAAATACTTTCTCTACAATTCTTCTAACAATTATGAATAATAAAAATGTATAAATTGATAATAGCAATATAAAATTCACAGCATTATCACAGGCTAAACTTTTGAAAAAATTTTCAAGGATATATTCTCCAGAAAATGCCATATTGAGAAGAAATAAATATGAAAAACTTTTTCATTGTAAAAGGTGTATCAAATTTCTAGGGATTCCATAAAGATAAATCTTGTCTCATTCAAAACACACTGGAGTAATTATATTTATTCAGGTCTACAATAGCTGGAATGAATAAATACTATAGCACATTATAACGCACAGAATGATCAAAACCTATAAGCACCCTATTAAAAAAAGAATGCTTACTTTATTTATACATACCTCTATACATAGGATAGGTGTAGAATATTTTATCTGATTAAAGACTCTGACAGTGGCCCACTAAATACAAAGAAGAGTCTATTTAGCAACTGAGCATAGCTGAAACAGCCAGAAGTAAATTGTAACTCTACAATAGGTGTGGGAAAAGTAAATAAAGTAAAATAGTAGTTCTTTAAAGAAATAATACTTATTAATGTGCTTTGTTTCTAGAGAAAATTCCTCCTTTCTCTGTCAATTGTAACAGAATCATAGTTTTCTGAGGCTGCTTTACACATACAGGTTTTGAATGCAGAAGTTCCACTCAACTTATATTAAATGTTCAGTAATATTTTATAGAGAATGGAAATGTTCAAAACAAGATAATAGGGAATTAATGGCTACCACCTTCTCAAAGAGATCTCCCATTGATGGGTTAGGTTTTATTCTGTTTAGTTTTGTTATAGCTGATGGCATGGGTCGATATTTCAAAGATAGCAAGATATATTACTGTAGTCATTTTGGATTTACTATTGTCTTGATTTGAAGTCCTTCATTGCATTTATTGTTTTGCTTTTATTTGTTCTTTCTGTTCTGTTTTGTTTGATTTTTACTATATCTGAAGGTATCTATAGCTATTTTGAAGACAAAGAGGCATTATGGTAACCATTGCTGATTTCCTATTGCTTTGAAGATCTGTAGCACTTACACTGGTTTGTTTTGATTGGCCTTCTTCTGTTTTATT